>JANUWF010001567.1:1267500-1400000 GCA_026120185.1 Voacanga thouarsii
GATATAATCTCAATATAGCAAACGTGCAAGTATCCTTAGACTTGAAATCTCCAAGGTACTTTGTTTGCTGAGCTTTGTACTTTGATTCCAATCTCCGAAGCTTAATCGAGGGCTACCTATGGAATGGATATTGGGTACATTGTGAGGTAAACAAAAGTAGTTGAGAGGGTCAATAAAGGATTCACCACTCCTAATAGCAGGGGCGAATATCTCACGGCCACTTGTAGGAATTACTACTCGAGAAGTCCTTAGCCAAGGCAATTGTGTATTGAAAATAGTTCCAATTGATACACATCTAGAGTAGTGGGTTCTTGGTACAAGTACTATTGTATTCGAGTCAGAATTATTTCTGGAGGGAGTTGGCACTAATTCCGTACTCCAAACCGAATAAGATATTATATGGTGAAAGGAATTAATTGTACTAAAGTATGTTATTGAAGGATTCAAGTCAAGCCACTTGACTTCCTGGACTCTTGGGTGGTCATGATGTATTGCTAGATACCGCTCATGATCTGGGAATATGGGTTTATTAATTGATGAATTAATAAACCAATCCTGATTAGAATTAATAGGATTAATTCTAATTAATTATGGATTATTAATCTTAAAGACATTTGGATTAATTCATGTTCGCTACCAATTGACTAGGAAACCTAATGGGTCACACACAATAGAGGATTATATACTCAAGATGTTATTTGATAACATAGTGGGGTTGATTGAGAGAAAGAGAAGTTGCTGTGGACAAATTATAATTAGTTATAATTCGTGGTCCAAGTTGTAATTGTGAGAATTTGATGTTTCCAATTACAATTAGAGAATTCTAATAGGATTAGAATTCTCAGTTTTAGGAGGGAAATTTCGTGTAATATATAGTATATGTAACACACGAAAAACCCTAGCTGAACAACACACAAAACTACAGCCACGAACATTCTCTCTTTTCTCTATCTTTCTCGATTTGATCTTGATCAAAGAACCATAGCCGCCATATTATTTTTGCTAGCACAGGAAAGTTTAGTACTTGAGTATTCTCTGTGTGGATTACTGTTAAAGATAATCACACACTGTGATTATAGTGGTTAGACGTCCAACTCTCGTAGAATTTGCACAAGAGGATTGCTGAATCGTGCCTCGATTTGAAGAAGAAATTTTTGTTCTTTGGACGATCAAACAAAGGTAAAAAGATGTTACCTTTACTCTCTTTATGTCTTGTTTTCTACACATAGACAGGTCCTGAGAGGGTATCTCGTCTTATTTTCTGCTGCACCGTATAAAATACGAGCCTGAGATACCTAACCATGGTATCAGAGCCATGCTATGTGTGGTTTACGGACATTGTTTTGGCATGAAAAACTATTTTCGTGTTTGTCTTTGTTTGCTGTGAAAATCGTTTTCACTCGAGTCGCAATCATTTCGATCATTATGGATTGGGTCTGTAGCACAATATGATTGTGTAAAAGTTACAGCGTATTTCGAAAAGATGCTTTCTTTGGTGCTGAAAATTTCTACAGGAAAAACGTTTTCTTGCAACATGGATGTTGCCCTCCGTTTCATCTTAATTTTTCGATTTGATTTTGTTTAAACTAACAAATTGGTTGTTGTTTAGAGTTTCAAAACAGAAAATACTGCGGAGAATTGTTCTCACTGAAAATTTGCAGAAGAAGAAAGCACCAGAAATTATTTCCAGAATTTTTTGAAAAATCGCCGCCATTGTTTCAGAACACAGGCGGCGCTGGCTCCGGCCTCCAAGTCGGTGCCGGTTCTATTCTATTTGCGATGTCCAAAAATCGATTTTGGAAAGGAATTTTTTTTTAAAAAACCAAAACAGAGCCGACGCCAGCTTCGGCTTCCAAACCGGCATTGGTTCTGCTCTGTTTGCGACTTCCAGGTATTTTAAATTTTTTTTTTCTGGAACAGAATTTTGAAAGGGAAAAATCTCATTTGGTGAGAAACGGAACCTAAAAGCATTTTCTCAAAATTAGTTTTGAGATAAATAATTTTGTTTTTCAAAATAATGATTTTGAAAATCTAAAATTAGTGTATCTTTCTAAAATGGTGATTTTAGAATTTATTTTATCTTTCCAAAATAGTGATCTTGGAATGATAAAAGTATATGTTTATTTTGTTTAAGCATAGTCAATGGCATAGTGGATGGTTATGGACTAAAACCAATTATATCTGTTTATGCATTTTATAGTTTTGATTTTTATGAAATAGGGCCTGGGTGTCCTGCCTTCTCTAGAATTCTTGTGTAATTCTCTTCACATCTAACTCCCCTTGAATATAAATTGAGGTTTTCTCTCTTTAAGAAATTATGCAATTAGTTTACATAGGTTAGATAGGAGTCGAATTATTCTATTCTGGAGATGGCGACCAAAACAAGGCGAGAAGGTAAGACCTTCTACTTAAATCATGCATGAACACATAGGGTTAACTATATTAATTTCTTTTATGGCTCAAATAAATTAATTTAGGAAAAGTCCATAACCATACCATGTAATCGCTTTATTACCATGATTATCAATTATGTGATTTATTGATTTTTATGCATGTTATTTATTGAAATCACTAAAATGAACAAATCTCTCAATTAATATTAAACCTAATTCCTTCCGTTAATATAGTAAGAACGAGAGTCCTTTTTTGAGACCAGGTTGTTGGGCAAACCCAAGCCTACTTGATATTGGGCATGTTCAAGCTATGGAATTAAATTCCTTTGGAGTTAAATTCCTGATTAATGGGTTGGGTTTAACTAAATTCTTTATCCTAGTTGGGCAAACTCAAGCATAAAGAAATTTAGAGAAAAAGTTTGGGTAGCCCAAAAGGCTTTAAGATTAAAAGCTGTTAATCACCCAATGATCCGGTAGTTACATATGATGTAATTGGTATTGGATACCTACCAATGAACTCAAGGGTGGCTTGTTGGGCAAACCCAAGGTTATTCTTGAGGAATTTGGATACAGGTCCACTAGGAAAACTTCCAACGGGCTTTCCTGAATCAGTAGTAGGGGATATTGGTTTGAGTAATATAGTGGAGTAAAAATATGTTTAATTAAAGTCCTAATTATTTGTATATTATGTGCATATACAAGTAGCTAATGCTCTCTATCTTTATATCTAGGTCACTTGCATCATGTCAACAAACATAAACTTACGTCACATCTTGGAAACCAACAAGTTACCTAAATCAAACTATCTCGACTGGTATAGAAATTTGAGAATCGTTCTCAAATCGGAAAAGTTGCTCTACATGCTAGATGCTCTTATTCCACCACCACCAGCCCAAGATGCTCATGCTAATGAGCATGCTATCCACAAGAAGCACAAGAAGGATAATGATACAGCATCATTTATTATGCTGGCATCCATGACTCCTAAGTTGCAAAAACAGCATGAGCATATGGATGCTCAATCGATCATTTTACATCTTCGAGAGCTGTTTGATGCCCAAGCCAAAACTAAGAGATATGAGATCTCGAAGCAACTGTTTCATTGCAAAATGGAAGAAGGTTCTTCTGTGGCCACTTATGGGCTGAAAATGCTGGGCTTGATAGAGAAGCTTGGATCTCTCGGGTTTGCAATGGATCATGACTTTAGTGTTGACTAAATTCTACAATCTTTGCCTAATAGTTTCTCACAATTTGTGATTAACTATCAGATGAACAAGATTGAGTCCACCATTCTTGAGTTGATTAATCTTTTCAAAACTGTAGAGTCCTCCATGAAGAAGGATTCCAATGCAATTTTAATAATAGAATCTTCCTCTTCTAAGAAGAAAGTTCAAAAGAAAAAGAAGAAGGCTCCCATGAAACCCAAAGGTGGTGTGAACAAGAAGGATGCAACTACAAAGGGCCCATGCCATCATTGTGAGAAGATGGACTACTAGAGACGCAACTGCAAAGCCTACTTGGAGACCATTAAGGACAAGAAGTAGAAGAAGAAGCTTACAAGTACTTCTTCTTCTTCTCCAGGTATGTTTATGATTGAGATAAATACTATCTTTAGAAATGAGATATGGATATTAGATATTGAATGTGGATCTCATTTGTGCAATAACTTGTAGGGGCTAAAAAGCAGTAGAAGGCTAGAGAAAGGTGATGTGAACCTACGTACTGTAAATGGGGCAAAGGTTGCTGCACTTGCTGTGGGGACATACGAGCTGAACCTGCCTTCGGGATTAATTCTAGAACTGCAAAACTGTTATTATGTAACAGTTTTAATGAAAAACATTATCTCAGTTGCGTATTTGGACTTATGTGAATTTCATTTAATATTAAGAATAAATGTTGTTCCTTTTCTTTGAATGATATTCACTATGGTTCAGCAACTCTGGTTAATGGTTTATATGTTCTAGACTTGGACAATCCAATTCTCAATATAAACAATAAGAAACCTAAAATAGATAATTCTAACACCTCTTACTTATGGCATTGTCGTTTGGGCCATGTAAACGAAAATCGTGTTTCTAAGTTATACAAGCTTGGTGACTTAGGGTCATTTGATTATAAATTATATGGCACATGCGAATCTTGTTTACTAGGTAAAATGACTAAAACTCCTTTTACAAGAAAAGGAGAATGGCCAAGGAGTTATTAGAACTCATACATTCTGTTGTATGTGGCCTCAATGCCAATACAAGTAAGAGGAGGTTACAACTATTTCATAACCTTTATCGATGACTTCTCACAATACGGGCATTTGTATTTAATAAAATACAAATCTGAGACCTTTGAAAGGTTCAAAGACTTTAAGAATGAAATAGAGAAATAACTTGGCAAAAGTATAAAGACTCTAAGATCTAATCGAGGAGGAGAATACTTGAGCCAAGAGTTTCTAAGTTATCTTAGAGATAATGGAATATTATCTCAATGGACTCCACCACATACACCTCAGCATAACAGTGTATTTGAGAGAAGGAATCGAACCCTTCTGGACATGGTACAGACCATAATAGCTTTTGCAGACCTACCAAAATCGTTTTGGGGGTATGCACTAGAAACTTCTGTTTATATACTAAACAGAGTTCTGACAAAATCAGTTGATACTATCCTATTTGAGATGTTCTTTGGTAAGAGACCAAAGTTATCTCACCTACAAGTATGGGATTGTCTTGCCTTTGTTAAAAGGCCATAATTAGACAAACTTGATAGTAAGTCTAACAAATGTTTGTTTGTGGGGTATCCGAAAGAATCTTTCGGATATTACTTCCATTTACCCTCCGAAAACAAATTATTTGTTTCGAAGCATACCGTCTTCTTAGAGAATGAGCACATGCTCAAAGGGGACAGTGGGAGTAAGATTGAACTTAGTGAAGTTCATGAAGATCAAACAAACGAGGATCAACCGTCTAACCCTACATCTATTCAGAGAATAGATGAACCTTCTAATACACAAGAACCTCGTAGATCTAGTATGATACGTGTGGCACCTGAGAGATATAGATTTCTCATCAGTGACCACAATAACGTATTGTTCATAGATGAAAATGAGCCTACTACCTACAAGGATGCTTTGAATAGTTCAGAATCTGGCAAATGGCTTGAGGCCATGAAGTCAGAGATGGATTCCATATATGACAACCAAGTATGGACTTTGGTTGATCCACCCAAAAGAATTAAACATATTGGGTGCAAGTAAGTTTTCAAGAAGAAAATAGACGTGGATGGTAACTTAGTTACCTATAAAGCACGACTAGTGGCAAAGGGTTATCCTCAACAACATGATATTGACTATGATGAAGCCTTCTCGCCAGTAGCCATGTTGAAATCCATCAGGATACTCCTAGCCATTGCTACTCATCATGATTATGAGATTTGGCAAATGGATGTGAAAAATGCTTTCCTAAATAGAAATCTGACTGAGGAAATATATATGACACAACCTAGAGGGTTTCACATCCAATGACAGCACAAAGGGGTGCAAGCTGCAAAGGTCCATTTATGGACTTAAGCAGGCTTCTTGGAGTTGGAACATCCATTTTGATGAAACAATCAAAGAGTTTGGTTTCATTCAAAATATGGATGAGCCTTGTGTATACAAGAAGGTTAGTGGGAGTGCAATCGTTTTCTTACTGCTTTATGTAGATGACATATTGCTAATAGGAAACGATATACCTGTCTTGCAAATGGTTAAAATTTGGTTGTCCAAACAATTCTCCATGAAAGATTTTGGAGAAGCAACCTATATTCTTGGAATAAGGATCTATAGAGATAGATCCAAAAGGTTGCTTGGTCTTTTATAGTCTACATACATAGATAAAGTGCTAAAGAGGTTTAACACAGATCAATCCAAAAAGGGATTCTTACCCATGTCACATGGTGTAAGCCTTTCAAAGTCGATATCTCCCAAGACATAAGTTGAAATGGATCATATGAGTGAGATTCCATATGCTTCGGCAGTTGAATCTACCATGTATACTATAATATATACTAGGCCCGATGTATTTTGTGCTCTCAGTTTGACGAGCAAATACCAATCTGAACCTAGTGAGGGTCATGGGTGGCTATAAAGAATATTCTTAAATACTTATGAAGGACTAAAGATATATTCTTAGTATAGAGAGAAGGTGATTTGAAAATAAACCGGTATACCGATACTAGTTGTTAATCTGACAAAGATGATTTCAAATCACAATCCGGCTACGTATTTATGTTGTGCGGGGGGGCAATAAGTTGGAAAAGTTCCAAATAAAATACTATTGCCAACTCTACGATAGAAGTTAAGTACATAGCCACTTCTGAAGCAGCTAAGTAAATAAAGATAGAGAGAGTTCCCACGGATGAGAACATAGCTGACCCACTTACGAAAGCACTATCCTAAAAGAAACATGATTATCATGTTGAGTCATTCGGTATTAGATACATGAATGATTAGCTCTAGTGCAAGTGGGAGTTTGTTAGTGTTGTGCCCTAAAGACTATCACTTGTACCTTGTATATGACACATTTTATTATAATAAATGGCATTATTTATCTTACAGTTTCTTTTGTTTACTTTAAGTAATATAATTGTTCGATAAAGTCCATAGTACAACACCGTATTAAGGAAATTATGATAGAGATCATGATATGGATTCCTACTATACTGGATGGTGTTAGTATTTAAATAGTTCCTAGTCATAGTATTAATGAGACATGACATCATTAATGCGTCAAGATTAGCATGTATTAGATTTCCTTATTTGATCAGGCGGTGGTTCTCATAACCGTGAGTATTGAGATACTCAAAGTTAACACATGGATGCTTGTTAATGGAACAAGTTCATTAGATGACCTAGCTTTGAGATAATCACATGGATAACTATTTAGTACTAGTGATATAATCTCAATATAGCAAACATGCAAGTATCCTTAGACTTGAGATCTCCAAGGTACTTTGTTTGCTGAGCTTTGTACTTTGATTCCAATCTCCGGAGCTCGATCGAGGGTTGCCTATGGGATGGATATTGAGTACATTGTGAGGTAAACGAAAGTAGTTGAGATGGTCAATAAAGGATTCACCACTCCTAATAATAGGGGCGAATATCTCACGGCCATTTGTAGGAATTACTATTTGAGAAGTCCTTGGCCAAGGCGAATTATATATTGGAAATAGTTCCAATTGATACACATCTAGAGTAGTGGGTTCCTAGAACAAATACTATTGTATTTGGGCCAGAATTATTTCTGGAGGGAGTTGGCACTAATTCCGTACTCCAAACCGAATAAGATATTGTATGGTGAAAGGAGTTAATTACATTGAAGTTTGTTATTGAAGGATTCATGTCAAGCCGTTTGACTTCCTAGACTCTTGGGTGGTCATGAGGTGTTTCTAGATACCGCTCATGATCTGGGAATATGGGTTTATTAATTGATGAATTAATAAACCAATCCTGATTAGAATTAATAGGATTAATTCTAATTAATTATGAATTATTAATCTTAAAGACGTTTGGATTAATTCATGTTCGCTACCAATTGACTAGAAAACCTAATGGGTCAAACACAATAGAGGATTATATACTCAGGATGTTATTTGATAACATAGTGGGGTTGATTGAGAGAAAGAGAAGTTGCTGTGGACAAATTATAATTAGTTATAATTCGTGGTCCAAGTTGTAATTGTGAGAACTTGATGTTTCCAATTACAATTAGAGAATTCTAATAGGATTAGAATTCTCAGTTTTAGGAGGGAAATTTCGTGTAATATATAGTATATGTAACACACGAAAAACCCTAGCTAAACAACACACAAAACTACAGCCACGAACATTCTCTTTTCTCTATATCTCTCTCAATTTGATCTTGATCAAAGAACCCTAGCCGCTATATTATTTCTGCTAGCACAGGAAAGTTTGGTGCTTGAGTATTCCTCTATGTGGATTACTGTTAGAGATAATCACACACTGTGATTATAGTGGTTAGATGTCCAACTCTCGTGGAATTTACACAAGAGGATTGCTAGATCGCACCTCGACTTGAAGAAGAAATTTTTGTTCTTCGGACGATCACCCAAAGGTAAAAATCTATTACCTTTACTCTCTTTTTGTCTTGTTTTCCACACATAGACGGGTCCTAGGAGGGTATCTCGTCTTATTTTCTGTTGCGCCGTATAGGATACGAGCCTGAGATACCCAACACATAGTGCTAATACCTAAAGAAGTGAACCAGATACCTACTACAGGCCAAGCAGCTAGGAAGAAGTATAACGAATGAGAGTTGTTGAAACTAGCATATTGGAAGATCCATCGGCCAAAATAACCATAAGTGGCTATGATATTATAAGTTTCTTCCTCTTGACCGAATCTGTAACCTTCATTAGCAGATTCATTTTCTGTGGTTTCCCTAATCAAACTAGAAGTTACCAAAAAACCATGCATAGCACTGAATAAGGAGCCACTGAATACCCCAGCTACGCCTAACATGTGAAATAGGTGCATAAGAATGTTGTGCTCAGCCTAGAATACAATTATGAAGTTGAAAGTACCAGAGATTCCTAGAGGCATACCATCAGAAAAAAAAATAACTACGTTGATCCTAGTAAAAGGCGTTTTAGATGCACGTGGGTCCAAGTTATTGCCAGATAAAAAGGATTTCGGTTATAGTTTTCCATGCAACGGCCCGGGACGAGGCGGTACTTGTGATATTTTGGCATGGGATGCATTTTATTTGGTAGTTTTTTGGATGTTAAATACTATTGGAGGAGTTACTTTTTATTGGTATTAGAAGCACATCACATTGTGGCAGGGAAATGTTTCACAATTTAATGAATCTTCCACCTATCCTAGGTTTAGCCAAGGCTTAGCTCAGGACCCCACTACTCGTCATATTTGGTTTCATATTGCTACCGCACATGGCTTCGAGAGTCATGATGATATTACTGAGGAACGTCTTTATCAAAATATTTTTTCTTTTCAGGACAAAATTCTAGGGTTAATGCAAATCAATCAATTGGAACAACTTCGTGAATATATCTTTGATGTAGGGATCCCATTCAAGCGAGTTTCCAATTCAAAAGGAAAATATGTTGAAATTAATCAAGTTCTTTCGATCTAAAGTGTAACATGCAGGAATCAATCGTCCGTAGGATTCTTTAATAGAAGGAAATCACAAAAGGGGGTATGTTGCTGCCATTTTGAAAGTATTAAGAAGCACCAAAGTAATGCCTAAACACAATGATTTAAAACAAAGATAAAGGATCCCAGAACAAGGAAACACCATTTTAATCATCTCACCAACTGGTGGGCCAGACTTAAGAATCTAAATAAATATTTTAACTGGGACAAACAAAAAAGAGGGGTAAAGACCAGTCAATAAATAAAATTACCTAACAATTTTCTTTTGAATTATTTGAGAGTTATCTAACTTGAGTTATGAGTACAAATGGTTTCTTTTTCATTTTTAGGAATGGAGAAGAAAAAAAATACTTAAATCATAGTCTAATTGATGTGATGATTTTATGGAACCCTTTGCTATTTATGTCATTTATTCGATCTAATAAGTACCGTATGTCAGAATTGAGAAACTCTATGGCTCGGATCTTTAGTATTCTCTTATTTATTACCTGTGTCTACTATTTAGGTAGAATACCGTCACCTATTCTTACTAAGTCTAATAGCAAGTCTGATAAGTGTTTGTTTGTGAGATATCCGAAAGAATCTTTTGGATATTACTTCTACCTACCCTTTGAAAGCAAAGTGTTTGTTTTGAAGCATGCCGTCTTCTTAGAGAAAGAGCACATGCTCAAAGGGGACAGTGGGAGTAAAATTGAATTTAGTGAAGTTTAAGAGGATCACACAAGCAATGATCAACCGTCTGATCCCACATCTATTGAGAGAATAGATGAACCTTCTACTACACAAGAACCTTGTAGGTCTTGTAGGATACGTACCTGAGAGATATAAATTTCTCATTAGTGATCACAATGACGTATTGCTCATAGACAAAGATGAGCCTACTACCTATAAGGATGTTCTGAAAGTTAAGAATCTAGCAAATGGCTTAAGGCCATAAAGTCAGAGATGGATTCCATGTACGACAACTAAGTATGGACTTTGGTTGATCCACCCAAAGAAATTAAACATATTGGGTGTAAATGGGTTTTCAAGAAGAAAACGGATATAGATGGTAATATAGTTACCTATAAAGCACGACTAGTGGCGAAAGGTTATCGTCAACAACATGGTATTGACTATGAAGAAACCTTCTCGCCAGTAGCCATGTTAAAATCCATCAAGATACTCCTAGCCATTGCTACTCATTATGATTATGAGATTTGGCAAATGGATATGAAAACAATTTTTCTAAACAGAAATCTGACTGACGAAGTATATATGACACAACCTGAGGGTTTCACATCCAATGATAGCACAAAGGTGTGTAAGCTGCAAAGGTCCGTTTATGGACTTAAGCAAGTTTCTAGGAGTTGGAACATCTATTTTGATAAAACAATCAAAGAGTTTGGTTTCATTCAAAACATGGATGAGCCTTGTGTATACAAGAAGGTCGGTGGGAGCGCAATCATTTTCTTATTGCTTTATGTAGATGATATATTGCTAATAGGAAACAATATACTTGTCTTGAAAATGGTTAAAGTTTAGTTGTCCAAACAATTCACCATGAAAGACCTTAGTGAAGCAACCTATATTCTTGGAATAAGGATATATAGAGATAGATCTTAATGGTTGCTTGGTCTTTCACAGTCTACATACATAGACAAAGTACTAAAGAGGTTTAGTATGAATCAATCCAAAAGGGGATTCTTACCCATATCACATGGTGTAAGCATTTCAAAGTCAGTTGGATCTATCATGTATGCTATGATATGTACAAGGCCCGATGTATCTTGTGCTCTCAGTTTGATGAGCAGATACCAATCTGACCCTGGTGAAGGTCATTGGGTGGCTGTAAAGAACGTCCTTAAGTACTTACAAAAGACTAAGGATGTGTTCTTAGTATAGGGAAAATGTGATTTGAAAATAATCGGGTTTACTGATGCCAGTTTTCAATCTGACAAAGATAATTTCAAATCACAATCGGGCTACATGTTTATATTGTGCGGAGGGGCAATAAGTTGGAAAAGTTCCAAACAAGAGACTATTGTCGACTCTACGACAGAAGCAAAGTACATAGCCGCTTCTGAAACAGCTAAAGAAATAAAGCTAAAGAGAGTTCCCACGGATGAGAACATAGCTGACCCGCTTACAAAAGCACTATCCCAAAAGTAACAAGATAGGCATGTTGAGTCATTCAGTATTAGATACATGAATGATTGGCTCTAGTCTAAGTGGAAGTTTGTTAGTGTTATGCCCTAGAGGCAATCACTTTTACATTGTATATGACACATTTTATTATAATAAAAGGCATTATTTATCTTACAGTTTCTTTTGTTTACTTTTATGTAATATAACTGTTAGATAATGTCCCTAGTACAACACTGTGTTAAGAAAATCATGATAGAGATCATGATATGAGATTCCTACTACACTGTATAGTGTTAGTATTTAAATAGTCCCTAGTCATAGTATTAATGAGACAGGACATCATTAATGCATCAAGACTAGCATGTGTTAGACTTCCTGATTTGATCAGGTAGTGGTTCTCATATCCGTGAGTATTGAGATACTCAAAGTTAACACATGGTACTTGTTAATGGAACAAGTACATTGGATGACTTAGCTATGAGATAATCACATGGATAACTATTTAGTGCCAGTGATATAATCTTAATATAGTAAACGTGCAAGTATCCTTGGACTTGAGATCTCTAAGGTACTTTGTTTGCTAACCATTGTACTTTGATTCTAATCTCTGGAGCCAGATCGAGGGCTGCCTATGAGATGTATATTGGATACATTGTGAGGTAAACGAATATCTCACGACCACTTGTAGGAATTACCACTCCTAATAGTAGGGGCGAATATCTCACGGCCACTTATAGAAATTACTTCTCGAAAAGTCCTTGGCCAAGGCGACTGTGTATTGAAAATAGTTCCAATTAATACACATCTAGAGTAGTGGATTCTTGGTACAAATACTATTATATTCAGGCCAGAATTAATAAATATTCTAAAGGGAGTTGGCACTAATTCCGTACTCCAAACTGAATGAGATATTGTTTGGTGAAAAGAGTTAATTGCACTGTAGTTTCTTATTGAAGGGTCCATGTCAAGCCACTTAACTTCCTGGACTCTTGGGTGGTCATGATGTGTTGTTAGATACCGCTCATGATATGGGAATATAGAGTTCATTAATTGATGAATTAATAAACTAATCCTGATTAGAATCAATATGATTAATTCTAATTAATTATGGATTATTAATCTCAAAAATATTTGGATTAATTCATATTCACTACCAATTGACTGGAAAACCTAATAAGTCACACACAATAGAAGATTATATACTCAAGATATTATTTGATAACATAGTGAGGTTAATTGCGAGAAAGAGAAGTTATTGTAGCCAAATTATAATTAGTTATAATTTATGGTCCAAGTTGTAATTATGAAAACTTGATATTTCCAATTACAATTAGGGAATTCTAATTGTTTTAGAATCCTGAGATGGAGTAATTTCAGCAGGTTTTTTTGTGATATGTGTGAGACACACACGAAACCCTAGCTTGAGAGGAATTGATGCCAAAAACAATATCTCCAAACCTTCTCTTCTCTCTCGTTTTTCTTTAGCAAAGAGGAAACGACTAACCCTAGCCACCACTTTGGTTTATGCTAGCACATAAACATTTTGGTGCTTGAGTATGATCCTCCGTGTGGATTTCTATTAGAGATAATCACACATTGTGATTCTAATGGTTGGATATTCAACTCTCATGGTATTTGATCAAGAGGATTGCTAGATCGCGTTTCGACTTGAAGAAGGAAAAATTTTATTTTTCAGACGCTCAAAGAAAGGTAAAGTTGTTACCTTTGTTCTCTTTATGTCTTGTTTTCCATACATATGCGGATCCTGGGTTGGTATTTCGTTCTTATTTTTCCACTGCGCCATATATGATATGCATGAGAGATACCCAACATGTATTTCTCCTCTTCCTCAGAGAAAGACAGTCAATCAATTCCCAATCGTGGTCCTTGCGGGTCAAGTTGATTTTCGATTATGATAAATTGATGAAACAATAGCCGATCTAATAGCTGCTTCAGCAGCTGCAATAGCTATAAAAAATTGAGAAAATATCTCCCTTTAATTGACGATTATTCATGTCTTTTGGAAAGAGCCGCTAAATTAAGTTCGAGTTTAGGTGAAGAAAGTATAACCGCCTTACCAATAGTTGAAACTCAATCGGGAGATGTTTCGGCTTATATTCCTACGAATGTAATTTCCATTACTGATAGCCAAATATTCTTATCCGCCAATCTATTCAATGTTGGAATCAGGCCCGCTATTAATGTGGGTATCTCTATTTCCAGAGTGGGGTCTGCAACTCAAATTAAAGCCATGAAACAAGTAGCTAGTAAATTAAAGTTGGAACTGGCGCAATTTGCGGAATTACTCGATCAAAACGTCGTATTTCTAAATTCTCATAAGGTCCCCCTGGAATTCCTTCCAAAGCCTATTGTATAATTTTTATGGATTCTGTCATTTCACCGATTCGTACTAAATAACGAGCTAATGAATCCCCTCTTTGTTCCTCAGTAGCTCAGTGGTAGAGCAGTCGGTTGTTAATCGATTGGTCGTAGGTTTGAATCCTACTTGGAGAGATTTGATTCATTCTGAATTCTTTAATTCAAAATAAAGGAGTTGTATTCGACGATTTTCGCAATAATAGCCTGGGTTACTGCTGGGTTAACTGCATTTTATATGTTTCGGAGGGATTCCTCAATTCAGGCCGAAGAAGCAATGTCACTAAATCATTATCAAACTGACTGCAACAATTCCCAATCGTGGTCCTTGCGGGTCGGATCACCCATATAATATACAAAAAGAAACTCCAGAGTTCCTAGGGCTCCTCGTAAGGCTTGTTGGAAAACCCTCTGTCGGACTTGATTAATCGCCCTTTGCTGTTCAAATGGAATAGTTTCATTTTTGTAATTTTCTAATGTTCTAAAGTCTTCGAAGTTGAATTAATTAAATTCAACTTTTCTCGCTCTACCTCAGAGTATCCATTTACTCGAAACTGATCTGTTTCCATTTCCACTTTCCATAAGCGAGCCCGGGCCCTTTCCAGCTGTTCAATGGTGCCTCCACAGAGTTGTAAGCTGTGTTCGAGGGGGAGTTATTGTCTATCATTGGCCTCTATGGTAAAATTAGTCGGGAGACCTAAGAGGTGGTGGTTTACCCTACGGCGGATGTCAGCAGTTCGAGTTCGCTTGTCTCCAACTCGTGAACTTAGCCGATACAAAGTTATATGATAGCACCTAATTTTTTCAATTCGCCAGTTCGATCTATGATTTATTATTCATGGATGTTGATAAGATCCATCCATTTAGCAGCACCTTAGGATGGCATAGCCTTAAAATAAAAAATAAAAATAAATAAAATAAGAGGGAAGGGCGAGGTTCAAACGAGGAAAGGCTTACGGTGGATACCTAGGCACCCAGAGACGAGGAAGAGCATAGTAATCGACGAAATGTTTTAGGGAGTTGAAAATAAGCATAGATCTAGAGATTCCCGAATAGGGAAACCTTTCGAACTGCTGTTGAATCCATGGGCAAGCGTATTCAATCAAGAGAAACCCCTCTGCTAGGATCCTAATAAAAGGTAAAAGGAATACATCAACACCAAGATATTCTAAATCCTTAGATGGAAATTTCTAGCCAGCCTCTTACTTGTTCTTATTCTAAATCATTAAGAAAAGGACCTCCTGATTCTATTCATAAAAATAGAAATTTATAAAGAATTAAATTTGAATTTCAATAAATAAATTTGTAATTCAATTTCAATTTAAATAATTTAGAATTCGAAAGAAAATAGAATTCTTTAATTTGAATTTGAATAAAAAATATATATTTGAATTTGAATTCTATTTTTTTTATATTTATTTCAGTTTATTTTATTCAATTTCAAAAAATATATAATAATAATATATATTAATATATAATAATAATATATAATAATAGATATTAATAAAAAATAATAATTAATAAAAACATAAAGAAGTTCCAAATTGTAAAAATTCTAAGTAGAATTCCATATTCCTATTTATTTTGACCTTGAAACAACAACGATTAATTACTATTGCTATAAAACAAGGTTGTATTTTATCTTTGTTACCCTTTCTCAATAATGAGAAACAATTTGAAAGAAACGAGTCGACCGCTAGAACTGCTGGCAGAAATAACTAGGCTTACTTTGGAATCATAATTGGAATCCGAACTCAAACGCGGATTGGTGTTTTTCCGAGAATCCAGATTTGATTATCAGGTCGTAAGGAAAAAAAGAATTGGCGAAAGCTTTTTCTATTGAGCGTGTTCATTCAGTTTGATTATTTTAGCATATTTTATTTTATCCTAGTAATTTCTACTCTACCTTCCCGGAGTTCATTCTCCGGGAAACTTCGTTTAAGTTATTCCGATGGATTCTTTACAATCTACTTCTTTTATTATCTCATTGGAAATCATATAAAGACAATTCCTATTTAATATAGCTATTTGTGCAAGTATTTTACGATTAAGAAACAACTGTCTCTTGTACAAATCGTGTATTAATCTACTATAACTATAGGATACTCCTCTTTCGCGAATTACTGCGTTTATCCGAGTGATCCATAAACGACGAAAATTTCTCTTTTGACTGCCCCGATCTCGATGAGCCGAAACCAAAGCTCTTATTTTCTGTTGAGTAATAGTTCGAGTAAGTCTTGAATGGGCCCCTCGAAATTCACGATGTTTAGTAGCTTTTCGATGGCTTCCCTTGCATTACCGAGTATGAATGGCTTTGTGAATTGATAGTATTTTTTGGAATAATTACCAGCCATAAATATTTTTTAATGCCAAAAATACAAAACCACTCATACCTGGTAATGCAAGGGAAGCCATCGAAAAGTTGCTAAACATCGTGAATATTTTTGAAATTGTGATAGCTATCCCACCCATTTTGTCAATATACACAAGACGTGCTCTATCATAAGTTGGAGAGAGAAAAAATTAGGTCAAAAGAAAATGCCATTTTGGAGTTTTATCAACAATTTGCTTATGTAGGCGGAGATCCGGTATTTTTTGAATCCTTATGTAAGGAATTACAAAAGAAATTGTTTCAACAAAGATATGAATTAGGAAGGATTGGCCGACGAAATATGAATCGAAGACTGAACCTTCATATACCCCAGAACAATACATTTTTGTTACCACGAGATATATTGGTAGCCACCCATTAGTTGATTGGGCTTAAATTTGGAATTCATTTGTTTCTTTTAGGAGTGGCTTGCTTTGGTTTTGGTGCATTTCATATAACAGGCTTGTATGGTCCTGGAATATGGGTGTCCGATCCTTATGGACTAACAAGAAAAGTACAACCTATAAATCCAACGTGGGGTGTGAAAGGTTTTGATCCTTTTGTTTCGAGAGGGATAGCCTCTCATCATATTGCAGTGGGGATGTTGGGGTCTTCCAATATCAATAGGTTAATTGTTTCGCTCCTGTATCTTCCAATAGGAAAAAAGATCCCTTTTTCTTTATTTTATTTTATTTTCTCTCTTACTCTTATTTTACCTTTTCTTGTTTTTCACTCTCTTTTTTTTTTCTCTTTTCTTTTTATCTTCCTCCCTCAAAATATTTTGATCTTTTACAACCTCACTAGGGCACATGCGACAAAGTGTGAACTTCCTTCTATCCTTGCACAAGAAGTAAGTGTTTTTCTTTCTTTGGTGAACCACCTCTCTATCATATAGTTAAGGCCTTCCCAACAATATATGTCTAATATACATGGGAAAGACATCACTCTTAATTTCATCCTTGTAATTCCCATGGCAAATTTCACCTTAATTTGTTTATTCACCTTCACTTTACCACGATTATTTAACTGTCAAAGCTTGTAAACTCTAAGATGTTTCAAGGTCTCCATTCGCAATTCCTTTACCAATATAGCATTAATTATATTCTTACAACTCCCTCCATCAATAATCAAGCTACATAACTTTTGTTTGATTTGACACCTTGAATAGAATATATTACCCCTTTGTAAATTCCCATCTCCTCCAATCACATACCCATCTACAACATCCCTCATAACACCAATCAAAGAACATGGTTGTCCAACCTCAATTCTATTTTTTCTATCCAAGTCACTTTCCCTACTAGATTTGGTGTCTTTTTGTGAAATTGAATAAGATACTTCATTCTTACTAACTTCACTTCCTTTCATTTGCTCTTGCACCACCACTAGATTTGCTCTTACTAACTTTTATTTTTCTCCTTTTGTTTTAGAGCTTCTTTCTCTACTTCATTGTTTAGGATTGTTTACTTTTCAACAAATTCATCTCCTTCATGCTCCCTTTCTTCTTGTCCATTCTTCTCCAAAACTCCTAATAGATGTGACTCATCCCCTAGAAAAAATAGAATATTGTAGAACTCCTTAGTCACATTTTTGCATTGAACATATTAGTTCCTTATCAACCTCTCCATTATTACTTAACTCCTCTTCTTCTTCTTCTAATCTTAATGACCTATTTTATTCAACTTTCTCAACTTTTTCTTCCTCTTCTTATTAATGTGAGCTCTCATCCAATTTATGATCATACAAGGCAATCTCATCCACTCCTCTTGCTACACTCATTTGCCCTTCAACTATTATACTACCATCAAAGTTTTTCTCTTCTTCTAGTTCAATGGATTCCTTTTGTTCCTCCTTCTTATTATTTGCATTATTTTCTTCATTTGTTTTTCTTTGCTTCTTATTATTTTACTTTAGTATCAACTCAAGTGCTTGTCTTATTTCTTTGTGAGTTGACTCCAATGACCCCCAACAACAATTAGGCAAAATGTGTCTATAGCTACCACAATGATCGCAAAGAACCATAATGCTCATTTGCAAGTCATTCATTCTTCCTTAATTTTTTCTTAGATAAGCATACTGTTGGGAAATATGCCCTCTTAGACTAAGTTTCTAATGTAAATATCGAATGTTTTAATAAAAGAATTTATTTTCAGAAATTGTTTGTGAACTTATATTTTATTTGTGCACAATTACATTTGAAAAAGACCTATTGTGTCTAAGTAAGTGGTCCATATGAATTATGGTATTTTACAGTAAGGTATGGATCATGGGTTGCTTAACACATAAATGTTTATTCTTAACCGATTGATGGGAATGAGAATCTTATCATATCTAGATTATTATGCTGTGAATTCCAAATGGGGAATGGCTTACTTTTAGCCAGTGAGTAGTTCACTCACTTTATGACATAAGCGTATTTCGAATACATAGAACAGGACTTGTAGTAGTGGTTTCTAAAAGTACTATTTAGTAGAAACCTAGACTACTACTGCTACAACCTGGACTAATACTCTACGACTTTAGTATGAGTTGGTAGTCTGACGAAGCTGGAAGCATGTACTTTGATATGCTATAGTTGAGGTTTTATCATAATACTAATATGCTTGCATGTTGGGTATGTGTGACTAGTTAGTTAAGACAAATTTGTACAAGATAGTTTCTATACTATATCGCCCCTTGTGGTTGTCTGAATGATCTAAATATCTAGGGCCTTGAGAAACATGGCTTGGATGTTTGCTTTAGGGTAGCTCCCTTGGAAAGCGAAAAAAATTTAAGAAGCCGTGGATCATTAGACTAGAAGCCTAAGGATGGTAGATGTCATTTAGAAAGGTATTAGTATATTTCTTCCTCTCTAAATGTACGACGATGTATAGAGAGGTATTTTAGTTATTACACTTGTAGGTCAGAAACTTTGCTAACGTAGCATTGTCTTTGGGGTCAATATTTCCTTATGGTAATATTAGAAAATATTTAAAATATAAAATACAGCTATTTATATGGTAAGGGTATTTTGGTCATTTTAGTAGCCAAGGTGGTGTGTCTTTTGGTCTCCAATATAGATCGTGAGTCCTAATTAGATACAGGCTAATGAATTAGTCTTAAATTAAATAAAATAAAATTTATTTTATTTAAGTAGTCTAATTTAATTATTGGGTTAGAATAAAATAAAGGTCCATGGGAAGAGAGAATTAATTAAATTAGTTTGGTGGGTTAATTAATTATTCAGGGCTTTGGCCCAGTTTGAATAATTAAAGATTGACCTGAGACTAAACTAATATGGACTTGTTAATTGGACTAGTTTATTTGGGCTGAAAAATTAATTATTTATTGGGCCATTTATTTAGTTCTAATTAAAATAATTAATTTAGTCCAAAAAGACTAAACTAAGAGTCCAATGGGCCAATCCAATTTAACCTAGGATTTTATTTAGGTTAAACGGAAGGATAAAGAGAACGTGATTTTTACTCTTCTTAGGGTTAAAAAAAACAACATTGTCTTTCCATGCTTCTAGCATGAGAAAAAAAAAAGGAGACGCCTCTTTTCACTCTTTCGAAGAAAATTCCTTAGCCCTGTAAGTTGTTCATCAAACGAGATTAGGCAGGCCATATATTAGAAGATCAAGAGATTGGCGTTCACCTACATACACAGACGGAGTAGGAGGCATGCAGGAATTGCACCAAAGGTTTCCACCAACGCACCTACCCTAGTTTCACACATTCCAGTCTAGCCAATTTTGAGAACGAGGAAGAGAGGTAAAAAAATTTCCCTCAGAGCCCCCCCCCCAAGCCGTGACTAGTGCCGGCTGAGGCCGCCGAAACCGGCGCCGGCTCCAACCTGTGTGTTTCCTATTCTTCGTTTTTCCAATTTTCACTTCCACTACGTGCTTTGTTTTTCCCCTTTAAACCTTCACATACTTCCTTAATCTCCCTTGTACTCTATTCTTTGAGCATTTTTGTGGTCCTCCAACATACACTCTCTCAAATCCTTCCCCCTATATCTCTAATTTCCTCTTCCATTTGTGCTTGGCCTTTCATCTTTGCTACTCCAAAAAGATTCTACTTTATTTTCATCATACCCCTTTTTCATTTGTATTTGGTTCTTCATCATATTCATTCCAACAATTCATATCCCCATATCCATTCTCATTATATGCTTGCTCATGTATATCATATCCCTCATAAGTACTTCTACTCAAGCAAGATTCCTCACCATAATAATACTCTTCATTGTCACTCCAACTAGCCATTTGTGAACTTTCTTGCAAGAGAAACTCACACAAAAGTTAAGTAGAAAACACAAGAGAAATTCTTCAATTTACTCTTTCACGTATTTACACTCAATTTTAGTGGTCATTCTTCACTCGTGTTTGTACTTTTCTTGGATTTTATCATAATAAGCTCTCTCTTTTACCTTTTTCAACACTCAATTCCTCAAAGATGTCTTCCCAAAACAACCTCTCCAATTACTTAAGAATTAGTCCAACTAGATAAGTCTAGCCAAACCTCTAAGGACAATCAAGCAGGGATCTTAGGGGAATTCAAATGACACTTATTGGTTACCAAACAACAAGCAAATTCAAGCAAAAATTCAAAGAAATAAAGGCTCAACAAACTCAAGATTTTAAGAATGATTTATGAAGGAACTCACTAAGCAAATACCACAAGGATTTAAGGTAAAATAAGTTCAAATCCATTCAAAGTATCTCAAGAAGATTTAAAACTAAGTATTCTACCCAGAAAAAGAAGAAATCTATCAATGAAGCCAATTAGAAGTGAAAGCTGTAATCTAAGAACCTATATAAGAAAATGTAAGATTACTTAAGTATTTCATCAAACACTTGGTATGCAATAAGGAAAATGCATGGAATCAAATAGTTTTAAACTAAGGAATGCTACCACAATCTCAATGAGTCAATTTTAATACTCAACAAACTAAATTAAAGTATTGATATCACAAGGAATTCAAGAATTCAAAGATCAAGTTATATAAACTATATATTCACCAACAAGTTCCCAAAACTATAGCATAGAGCACAATGAATTATTCCTACTAGTAACACAAGGATAATTCCCACATAAAATAAATTACTAAGTAAGAAAATCATAGGAATTTATCATAGGAAGCATTTGGTTGTCATGTATGCATAACCACAAGTCATAGAAGCAACACATAACACACATTATATGTAAACTTGTAACTCAAATAACTCCAATTTTTTCACCTTTATAACAGCTTCAAAAACTCAAAATTCACAATAAAATCAATTTTCAATTGTTATACTAATATCAAGGAACAATTTCATAGCAAGAACATGGCCAAATTTTGAGTTTTAGATCCCACAAAAATATCACAAAGATGACTTACGGGATTTTGTATGTGTTCAGGAATTTGTAGTAAAAACACCTAATAAATCTCAATATTTCTGCAATTTATCACCACAAATAACTACCTAAGTATCACCAAACATATATGTTTAATTTCACAATAAACCCATGACCGAAATTTGAACTAATAGCTCTCAAAAAATAACAAGAAAATTAATTACGAGATTGGAAATTTTGTAGCAGTATTTTCCAATTCTTTTAAGCTCCAAATCAATAAATTTCCATTCCAAATGATTCCTCGAATATCATACAAACATATAGGATCAATTTAACATCATGTTCATGACATAATATTAAGTTCCAAGTATTCAAAAATGGCACCAAAAAAAGTTACGAAAATTGCAAAAATTTCAACAAGTTCTTCAAAAAGATTATACCTTTGCCGAAGGAAAGTTGTATTAATTAGGATCAACACAACCTTATTCTGATATCAGATTATTTGATATAAGCTCGAGAGCTTCAAATCATTTGCTTCAAATGTAATAACAAAAATTCAATGCAAAAACTTGAACCCTAGGACAACAATGATCCTAGAACCTTAAGAACTAACGATTGAACATTCTAAATCAACCCCAATCACCCCAAATTCAACTAGAAGTCAAGAACAATTGGAAATGATGAATTTGGACAATTGATTAAACCCCTAAAAACCCCCCGTTGAAATTTAACACCTATTTAGAAAGTGAATTGATCTATCCAATAGAGATTAGAGATTAGATTCTTAGGATAGACTAAAACCTAAAAGAAGTCTTGATTGATTTAGAAAAACCCTAAGAAGAATCACCTCTTAATTCTTAAGAGAGACTCTTGGATTTTAAGAAGAAAATATCTAATGTTCAAATCTGAATTTATAAGAGTTATAATGGGGTATATATAGGCTCCAAGTTACCCTAACTAATTAGTAGCCAAAATATAAAGATTAGGTGGTCTTAATATAGGTTTGAGGCCCTATTACATACCTTAAAACAAGTATACATATAAAAAAAAGTCATGAAAATTAAAAATAAAATTTAAAAAGTTGAAAAAAAGACAAAATGAGAAAATTCGGGCTAGTCCCAAAGAGGATCAGCGTTAGTTTAAGTCCCATAACTGGCCCCGGGTCAATTTTATCCCAATATAATTTTACCTGTTGTTGGGCCAGCAGTGGATATTTTACTCAGGTCGGCACCGACTAGTCTCTGGAGCACATCCTCAGTTTTGTTACACTTTAATCCCCGCTTTTTTTGTCTCTATTTCATTCCCATGTGTTTTCTTGATCTTCCAAATGAAATGTTAGTATTTTTGAGATCCATTTTTTTACACTCCCTTGATTTCAATCCTTCCTTAAATGTTGATTTGATCCTCCTTATGGATTGTTGCTCATTTTGAGTTCTTCTTAGATCTCCCTTACAACCCATTTCTTGACTATCTTCTTAGTTCTTGGCTTGTAGGCTTGAAAGTCCTCTTGTATTCTCTTAAATGTGGAATTTTCCAAAGGAACCTTGAAGTAAGTCTTGGCCTTCCTTCCGTCTTCTTTGGATGGTCCTTTCTGCCTATGATGGATCATATTATTTCTAGACTATGAACCAAATATTGAATAATAAAACATAATCTATAAAGTTATCAGTAAAGTTCATAGCTTCTATGAACTAATAATCTCTTATTGTTGGTTAGAGACTTTATTATTCAACTTTTACCCCCATAATTTTGTTGTTCATCGCTATTTTATGCAAATAGACCATACACGTGTCTAGTTATTCATGAGTGCTTTAGAGATTAGCCAATAATAATTTCATAGGAATGACCCCATTCCACACTCACATAAGTGAATTCATTAAGTGTACACTGTTTAGATACACCACTCATAAAGGATATGAATCCATTAAGAATTTAACTCGACCCCCATAAATAGTTTGCAGTTATAAGTACTTATTCACACGCCATCGGAAGAACTTAATTTAGTGCTTTCAGAGTCAACTTTGACTTGTTATTACGCTTATGAACCTACTTCATAGGATCTCCAATCACATAATTTAAATTTCTATCATAATTAACTACTTAATTGGCTTTAGTCTCATTCCTCACAATGTTTTTAAAATTAACTTTCTAACCAAAGGTTTGGTTAGAGGATCGACCAAATTCACTTCTGATCTTATGAAATCAATGAAAATAACTCTATCTCTTAGTAGCTGCTTTATGATATCATGTCTCAATCTCGTGTGTCAATTTTTCCCATAGTATGAGTTATTCTTGGCAATGTGAATTATCACTTGAGAGTTACAGTGTATGAATACTGAAGGCATAGGTTTCACACTCAAAGTAATATCAGATAAGAAATTTCTTAACCAATCAACCTCAATTTCTGTTAATTCTAGAGTTATAAACTCTAACTCCATAAAAGATCTTGCAAGAATTGTTTGCAAGGATGACTTCCAAGCAATTACACCCCCATCGAGGGTGAATATGAAGCCACTAATGACTCTTGACTCATTCGTGTCTGAAATCCAATTTGCATCACTATACCATTCTAGTACAGTGGGATAACCTCCATACAAGATACTATAGTGAATCTTGAGGGTGAATATGAAGTCACTAATGAATCTTGACTCATTCGTATCTAAGATCCAATTTGTATCACTATACCATTCTAGTACAGTAGGACAACCTCCATACAAGATACCATAGTTTATGATTCCTCTCAAATACTTCATTAGTCTTACTAAAGTAGACCAATACTTATAATTTAGATTATGAGTGTATCTCTCAATCTACAAACAACATATGCAATGTCTGTTCTTGTAAAATTCATCAAATGCATCAAACTTCAATTATTTAAGTATATTTAGATTGTACCACAGGATAACCATGATTCTTTTTCAATTGAGAGTTAGCATCATAAGGAGTACTCATAGATGTCATATCATAATCATCAAACTTCTTAAAAAGTTTCTCAACATAATACCATCGCCTCTCTTTATAACTCTAATACCCAATATTTTTTTTAGCTTCACCCATATCTTTCATGTTAAAACTAAAAGCTAAAAATAATTTAGTCTTATTCACAACTTTCAAAGTAGTACCAAGTATAAGGATTTTATTCACATATAAACTTATAATAACACAATCATCATTTACAACCTTAGTATATACACATTTATCCACTCTAATAGATTAAAAACCATCACTTAATAATACTTGGTTAAATTTCTCATGCCATTGCTTAGGAACTTATTTTAGGCCATAAAGAAATTTGAGTAATTTGTAAACTTTCTTTTCCTGTCTAGGTTCAATGCACCTTTCAGGTTGTGTCATATAAATCTCTTCTTTTAAATCACCGTTAAAAAAGAAATTTTAACATCTATTTGATGTACAAATAGTTTATAAATTAAATTTAAAGCAAATAAAACTCGAATTAAAGAAACTCTAGTTATTGGAACAAAAGTATCAAAATATTCAATATTTTCCTTTTGAGTAAACCTTTTAGCTACCCAATGAGCTTTCTATTTATCAATTGAACCATCAAGATTAAATTTCTTTTTGAAAATCTATTTGCAACCAATTGGCCTTACTCCAAGTAGAAAACCAACTAAAATCCAAGTTTTATTTTGTGAAATAGAGTTTAATTCAGTTTTAATTGCTTCTTACCATAAACTCGCATCAGAAGAAGAGATTGCTTTAGAAAATGTTAAAGGATCATTTTCTATCAAATAAGTGTAACAATAATTTTCAAAAGATAATTCATTTCTTGGCCTTTTACTTCTTCTCAACTTTTTATTAGAGTCCTCAATGACTCTATTAGTAGGTTTATGAGAATTTTTATTAGATAGTAGAAAAATGTATTTAAAGAATTCAGCATTCTTTGTCTCAATAATTATGTTAGAATCAAGCACATTACTTTTCAAAATAAAAAAACGATAAGCAACACTATGTGTATCATATCTAACAAACGTACAATCAGATGTTTTAGAACCTATCTTCCTTTTCTTAGGTTCAAGCAACTAACTTTAGCAAGACATTCTCACACTTTCAAATATTTCAAATTAGGTGCATAACTTTTCTATAATTTATAAGGTGTCTTACCAGTTTTTTATGTGGAATCCTATTTTGTAAGTGCATACAGCCAAAATAGTTGCACCCCACAAATTGTTAGGTGCAGAGGAACTAACCAACGTAGAGTTCATCATTTTTTTTAGTGTTCTATTTTTCTTCTCATCTACACCATTATATTTAGGTGAATAAGGTGGAGTCATCTCATGTATAATGCCCTCTTTCTCACAAAATTCATCTAAGGTAAAGTATTCTCCACCTCTATCAAATCTTACTATTTTAATTTTCTTGTTATGTTGGTTTTCTACTTTAGTTTTATAAGACGGAAAAGCAGTAAAGGCATCATTTTTATTTCTAAGTAAACTTAGTGAATCTCAAAAAGTCATCAATAAAGATAAGATAACATCTCTTACCTCTCCTAGTCATAGTTTGCTATAAATTACCTAAGTCTAGAAGAATTATGTTTAACAAATGTGTTTCTCTTTTAACAGAAAAATATGTCTTTTTAGTTATCTTAATCTCGGTACATATTTGACATTTATCTATATAAGAAGACTCAATTCCAGAAATCAAACCATGAGATTGCATTTTCTTAAGATAACTGAAATTAACATATCCTAATCTAGCATGTCATAAATTAAATGAATCGACAAAGTAAGCAGAAGAAGAAGCATTTTCATTTATTACATTGGTAACATTAAGTACAAAGAATTCTTAATTACAGTATTCTTTTCCTACAAAAATATTATTTTTAGTCATAACAATCTTATTAGACTCAAAAGACACTTTTACTCCCATGATAGGGGCTAAATTCATCGATAATTTTCTAATTATTTGAGGGTATTTTGTGAAACATTTGATGCAATAACTAGTTATATTCCTTCATATTTGATATTTTACTATTAGAAAGGTGTTTTGATGTTTTATTGTAGAAAAAGGGAAAATGATGAAAAAACTCGTCTCTGAGTAGTGCCCGAGGCCTGCACCAGCCGTGAGGAGCACAGCCGACACCGGACCTATTCTTGAAGTAGGGGAATTTTGAGTTGAAAAATAGAGCATGTCAGGACAACAGTGCATAGCCGCAAGGTTTCCTATTTTGCACAGATTTGGCAATTTTCTAAGAGTTTTGGTATTTTTTAACTTTTACTCAGCCTAGAACTCTTAAGGAATGAATTTTAGCCTCTTGGGAACCTATTTAAGCAAGGAAAACACAAAAAAAAATATATGAACCCAATTATTAAAGCTTCCAATCAATCACAAAAAGAGGAGGTTCATCAATCAAGGGGCATTATTTAAGGAGGTTTTCAAAAAGAAGAATGAGAGCTTATCTATGAATTTTTTCTTTTACCTTTAATTTCTTTTCTAGAATAATAAAGTAATTAATATTTTTATTATAATTTGACAGTATTTTGGGATTCATAATGTTTGGATTAATTTAGTTATTTGATCAATTTTCTATTATTCTTGGTGTTTGATTACTTGTGATTATAGAAGAATTGGTGAGTTTAGATTTACTTCTAATTGACTTGGGAAACGATGTTATAATTGATTTAATTTTATTAATTTCATATTTGTTATCTTTTAACGGACTTGGAAAACGAAGTTAAGACAAAGAACCAAGGTAATCAAAGAATAGTTGATTTCACCTAGAGTATAGGGTCATTGGCTAATTTAATGTCCATTATCACCTAGAGTATAGGGATAATTGTTGAAGGATGAGTTTAATGCATCTTTTTAGTTATGTTGGTTTGATTGAAAAATCTGTTAATTTAATCATAAGATAGTGATTCTATGACTTGAGAAACGATTGGATTCTATTATAATTCCTTTATTATGCAAAGATGATAATTAATTGTGACATTTACTAAGTAATTCATTGCCATGTCTTTTAGAATATTTATCTAAATTGCATATTCTTACATCTTTGAGTTATATATATTTTTCTTTATTTTTCTTTTTATTCTATAATCACTTTATTGGGTCGGTTAAACAATGAATGAAAGGTAACTAATGGTAGTTGTTCCTTGAGGATCAATACTCGTTAATTCCCTATACTATGCTTGCGATGAGTATACTTGCTCATATGTGTAATTTGGGATTAATGTTTTAATTAAAACTTAGTTAGGGATGGATTTAAATTTGGATGGTTTTTATACAACCAAATCATACAAATCACCCCACTTTTCTCAACAAAGCCACAAAAATAAGATTAGCTCTAATAATTGGAACGTGCAGTACATCATTAAGGGGTAAGATTTTCCTAGAAGTAAGTTTTAGAAGTACTATGTCCTTTCCTAAAACTTTTACAGTTTTTGAATCTCCAAGATAGATTACTTCATTATCGTCTCCTATAGGTTTATAGGAGAAAAATGCTTCTCGATTTGTACAAATGTGTCGAATAGTCCCAAAGTCTACCATCCATTCTTTAACATTTACCACAATGTTCACTTGAGAAATGACTGCAACAATTACGCCATCTCCTTCAACCATATTAGCTTTTGGTTTATGAGGATTGTCATTTCTCACTCTTTTTCTACATTGTGGTGCATGATGTCTTGATTTTCCACAAACAAAACAAGAGCCTTTCTTTTTCTTGAAGTTGGAATTAGAAATTATGGGTTTGTAATCATGGGATTTATTATTGTACTTTTTAAAGGAATTGCCTTTAATGCCATCTCTTTTGCTTTGGCGGCATTAGCTTCCTTCTTGTTGGTTTCCATGATTAGGATATGTGTCACAAGCTTATCTAGAGTGAGAGACTTGTGCTTGTGTTTCAAACTGTTCTTGTAATTATTCCAGGATCCTGGTAATTTTTCAATCAATATACCTGCAATGCACTTTTATGGCAGCACTATCTCTTCAGCTTTGAGCTCTTCTACCAATATTTTGTACTCATTAATTTGAGTTTTTATCTCCTTATCATTAGTCATTTGTCATGTGCCACTGATAGAATTTTTCAATTACACACTTTTGTTTGGTAACATTTTTTGCAATGTATTATTTAACAAGAGAGTCCCAAATGTCTCTTACCTTTTTGTAGGGTGCATAGACATCAAATAAAACCGATAGATAAAGTTTGTAAAATAGAATGTCTACAAACCTTATTTGCATACATCCATGCTTCTTGAACTTTAAAGTTAGAAGTTGGTAACGGTTTGGGCTTGGTCAGTGTATGCACAATTCTATGAAGGTCGAGTAAAGTCATTCTTGCCATCTTTTGAAATTTTGTTCCTCAAAAATTTTAATTTTGGAGACATCAGGAAATGGCTTGGCTTACGTAACCGAAAACGGTACTCCAATTGGTGGAATAACAAATGGTTGTGTTGTAATAGTTACAAAATCATCTTCGTTAACAAGAACGCTAGTAGTAGTAGGAGTGTTAGATGAGGCTATAGTCCTTTAGAATGTTGGATAAATTTAAGAAAACTGAAGAATAATTAAGGAGAATAACATAAAAGAATAATGGCTTGAGTCGTATGGACACTATCCTAAAGGACTATTTTTACAGTCTCATTAGAATTAAACAGGCCATTCCACAATTAGTGGGCTACAAGAATAATAAAACATCAATAAAATGAACTAACCCAACAATGAACGAAGAAGTAGATAAAGAAAAGAGTTTTGCTTTCTCTATATATGTTGATGAATAAGAATGGAAGCAGGCTTCTCTATTAAGAGGATTCTAGAAGAGAAGAAGAATAAATTTGTAGTGCACATTTGCATGAGAGAAGATTTCTATTTATAGAGAGAACATATGCAACGGTAGGAAGAAAATCAGAGAATTATCAAGGAAGTGAAGATAAGAACAAGAACTGCTATTGTGGACTTATAATCGGTCAAGAAAGTTTCAGTAGCTAAACTTGGAGCAGCAGCTGAAGAAATAGTCAAACTTTATAGCTCTTCATTTGGAAATATTATAGACTTTCCAACAATAAGTACTTCTCTTCCAAATAGTGATATTATAAGTCATTTAACATGAATTTATTATAGTTTCCTACTTGATGAATTCTATATCTTGACATGGTCTTAAGTTGTCTTTAAAAAGATAATTGTAAGACTATTGTTAGATATAAAATAACTTAGAGAGGGGAACGTGAATGATAATGAAGGAATTTGTCCCTCTCATTCTTGGTAGAGATATCTATGGGTCCCTTGATAAGTTAATTGTTGAAATTCATGGCCGTGCTCAAATATATCAATTAGAGATATTGATATCATTTGTTTGATTAGTTTACTTGAAGATCAAGAAATAATTAATTAAGTTTTATAAGGATGATATGTTCCATACCTTATACTTAATCGAGATATCGTGTAACAAAAAGACTAAATATCAAATTGTAGTTTGGTTCAAAGAGATCATTTATCTTTATTTTAACCTGAATAGTTATAATGATTTGCTAGAAATCGCTTATAACTTGTGGGCCATATAAATATGATTTTAGCATACTATTAGTGTTAAATGAACCTACAAGGTCACACATTAAGCAAACAAATTAGATTATTTTTCGAGTAACCAAGTTCAATATATCTAGAAATATATCTACGTTCATTAAATCTGAAAAGACGTCCAAATTCAATGTATCTAGAAATGTTTTCAGGTTCATTATATCTATGATGATATTCACATTTTATGTATCTGGAGGACGTTTAGATTCTTAGAACCTAGCTTGGTAGATTAATCAGTAATATTACCAAGATAATCTAAGAATCTTATCGTATCTTTTTAAATTTGATTTGATTTCGAAATAAGATATGATAAGATATTACCAGAGGTTGTTGAGATTATGACAAACAACATTAATTTCTATTTGATTTCTTGTTTTAAAGTATTAATCAAATCAAGAAATGGCTATAGCCACTACCGCCTGCAAATGTCAAAATAGTACCAATAGTGATGTGTTCATTATCCATCTTTTAACTACTGGTTTTTACTGGAATCCTTTATGGGTAGTGGCATAACTATCTAATCAAACACCAATGCCTTGAAATTTTGAATGCCTCCAAAATAAACACCACAAATGTTCTCTATACGAATGGCCAACCTATTATAATAACTGAAGTTATTCCATATTGTATAAATAATTTCATGTTTATACTAACTCAACATTTTTTAGGAAATCCACAACAATTAACCGATTGAAGTTATAAAATCTTAACTAAGTTAACCTGTCTTAAATTACATGATTTTAGATGGTATAAAGATATGTTTCTTCAAAAAGTCATGCTTAGATCTGACTATCACCATGCTTTTTGGAAAGAACACATTATCTCTAGGTTACGTATACCATTATTTGTAGAAAAAGTTAGACAAAAACTTAAATTAGATTGGGGTAATAATGTTCCCTATCAAACCCTCTTTTATGGTCATCTAATTAGTTATGTTAATCAGGTTATAGTAGACCCCTTCACTGATATAAAATTAAAAGCTCAAACGGAACAATATCATCATAAATCTAAAAAGGAATTGGCTAATTTCTACAAAATTTTTGACTATGCACCAATAAAACCTCGCCCTAAAGAATTAAAAAAGAAATTTAAACCCAAAAAAAAAGTCTCTAGGGATACAAAAACTAAAGCATATAAACTTTTTAAAAGAAGAAAAGGATAAAAGCTGAAAAGACTAAAGATGATCAAATCAAGTGTTATTTTTGTGGAAAAATGGTTAATAAAGCAGATGAATGTAAACAAAAACAGAAAAAGAAAAAGAAAGTTAGTGAACTCTCTTTAAATAAAGGATATATTAGACCAAATTCATGCTATACTAGATAATTTAGATATTAGTACAAGTGAATCTGAAAATGACCTAGATGAAATTTAAGAAAATTCCTCTGAAAGTGAATGTTTAAGCAATATTTCTTCTTATGGTTGTATGGGAATTTGTACTTGCACAATAGGAAGAATTAATATGTTAAGTTCTAATACAATTAATGTTATCACAAAAGCCAATAAAGAATTATTCTTAGAACTTTTGGATCACATTCAAGATGAAAATGTTAAAAAAAAAATGAATACTTACTTAAACTAAAAGATATGATCTTAAATCCCAAGCAACAAATTAAACCTTATAATCTCAAAGATGTATTTGATAGATTTAAGAAGAAAGAATAAGAAGAAGTGACTATTTTGATACAAGATTTATATACATAAATCAATACTCTAAAATAAGAAATCAAATATCTAAAAGAACAAAATAATCAAAGAATAACGAAATTAATAATATTAACATTGATCTTTTACATTTAAAAATGGAAAACCCACTCTTAGATGATACCATGCTTGATGTGACACTATCAATTGAAGATAATCATAGAGAAGATTATATTTCTGCTATTTTTAGAACAACTTTTCAAAAATAATATATCCCTATTATTCTCAAAATAGAAGATTTTGTTATTAAAATTGCAACTTATTAAATTCAAGAGCTGATCAAAACTACATTCAAGAAGGGTTAATTCCCACTAATTATTATGAGAAAACAGCTACTAAATTATATTCTACTTCTAGTAGTTAACTCCAAATTAAATATAAACTTTCTAATGCCCATATTTGTTCAATTTTGCTTTGTAAATTCCTTTATTCTCATTAAAGATCTTAATGAAGAAGTAATTTTAGGAACACCTTTTTTAACCCAAATTTATCCTTTTGAAGTAGATCAACATGGAGTCCATACTACCATAGGATCCATTCGCCTTACTTTTCCTTTTCTATTAAGCCCACAAAGTAAAAAATATTAATATTTTAAAAAGGAAAATCATTCTTTGTCAAAATCAAATCAACTTTTTAAAAGAAAATATCAAATATAAAAGAATCCAAGAATAGCTAGAATCACATGAAGTTTAAGATAAGATAGAATATGTACGAAAACAAATTGAAAGTCATATCTGTTTTGAGATACCTGCAGCTTTTTGGAATAGAAAAAAATATGTTGTAAGTCTTCCGTATATTGTAAGATAGAATCCAAGAATAGCTAGAATCACATGAAGTTTAAGATAAGATAGAATCTATACGAAAACAAATTGAAAGTCATATGTGTTTTGAGATACCTGTAGCTTTTTGGAATAGAAAAAAATATGTTGTGTAAGTCTTCCGTATATTGATAACTTGAATGAAAGTATGATAGCCACTAAAGCACACCCAATCCAGTTGAATCAAGAACTCCTCGAACATTGTAAATAAGAAATATCTTCGTTACTAAGTACAAGAATTATTAGAAAATCTAGATATCCATGGTTTTGTTCAACTTTTATGTTAATAATAATGCTAAAAAAGGAATATGGTACTTCTCAATTAATTATTAGTTATAAACCTTTAAATAAAACCTTAAAATAGATAAGATACCCAATTCCCGATAAAAGAGATTAATTAAAACGAACCTATAAAGTAGTTATTTATAGTAAGTTTGATATGGAATTAGAATTTTGGCAAATTCAAATTAACGAAGAAGATAGATATAAAACAATTTTTAATATTCCCTTTAGTCAGTATGAACAGAATGTAATGCCATTTGAACTTAAAAATGCCCCTAGTGAATTCCAAAAGGTTATGAATGACATTTTCACACATTACACCTCCTTTACCATTATCTATATTGATGATGTTTAACTATTCAGTGAACCCTTTGATTAGCATTTAAACATCTTACTCTTTTTTTGTGAAATTATCACGAAAAATTAGCTAGTAGTAAGTGCCAAGAAAATTAAACTGTGTCAAACCCAAATTCACTTTCTAGGTCATGGATTAAACCAAGGAATGTATAAATCAATTTGTAAAGGCTAAAGCTATCGAATTGGCAAACAAATTTTCAGATGAAATTAAGGAGAAAACTATGCTACAACAATTTTTGGAATGTCTCAATTATATTTTTGACTTTATCCCAAACCTTAGACAGATTTGTGAATCACTGTACCGACATCACAAAAATCCAGTTGATTAGGGTACAGAACAAATCCAAATTGTTTAGAAAATTAAAAAGCTCGTCAAGAAGCTTCCTTGTCTCGGAATCCCAAATCCTAATGCTCTTATGATTGTTGAAACTGATGCCTCTGAACTTAGTTATGGAGATATCCTCAAAAAAAAAAAAAAAAATCTGAGTCCTTTTGTGAATAACTAGTCAGATATCATTCAAGTATTTAGTTATCCAATTAGAAAAATTACAGGACCATAAAGAAAGAAATCATTTCTATTGTTTTATGCATTTTTAAATTTCAAGATGATTTGGAAAAAAAAAAAGTTTCTTCTTTGCATTGATTGCAAAGCTGCTAAAGATATTTTACAAAAGATGTGAAAAACCTTGTTGCAAAATAGATTTTTGCCAAATGACAAGCACAAAAAGCAACCAAAACCCAGAAAACTGATAGTTCTTTTTATGCTTTACCAACACTTTCATCTTTCAAAGAAGCTGCTGTCCCAGCTACTCCACAAACTCCTCAAAAACCTGAAAAATCCTCTATTGCTCAGAAAAATGAAAATTTTGACTTTATTCACAAAACCTTGATTCCAATAATAGCCATTCCTAAAGAATTAGCCTAAAAAACTGAACGTGAAATGTCAATATCTTGCATCTTGAAACCTATAATCAATCTAGCCATTTTTTTAAATCACCTCAAAACTAGACTTTATTTTGAACATATGTTATTTACCACTGATTTGATAGAATTTGAACATGAAAGAAATATCTCTAAAAATGATAAAGGCATTACTTATTCTAGATATAAGTTACTACTTTCAATTACACAATTGTGGGATTTATATTAAACCCTCGTGATTCTTCCAATGTTTTAATGCTAAGATCCAATGAGATTTATATCGAAATTCAAATATTTTTAATTTTTTTTAAATTATTGGGTTCTGATCCCAAAATAAATCTACAATTTATCCCCTCCTAAAAGCAAAATTACAATTTCAAAAAAAATTAAACTAAAAATGTATTAGGTACAAAAATAGACTTAGAAAGACTCTTTGTAAGATAACACAATAAAAAGGTGTACAATATTTATTACCATGCAATATTTATCAATTTTTTCTCTTACCATAAAATCTCTATCTTAAATTATAATTCCTACTCTCATATAGCATTTTGAATGTTTATATTTTATTTGACATGTTTGGAAATAGGAGTAAATTTTAAATTTTGTGCTGAAGCGGAACAATTTTGCGATTTTAACCTTCTACGAGTATAGAGTCAAAACAAAGTATTTTTCCTGAAAAAAATGATTATAGGGATAGAAATAAAATATTTTTTTCTGAAAAATATGAATATGGAAATAAAAAATAAATTATCAGGAAAATATGATTATGTAATTTGTAATATGATTATATAATTTTTTTTTCTATCATTATAATTCCTAATGAAATTATAACCTGCCAAGTGGCCAATAACTTTCCTTTTCAGTGTAAATTCTGGCCAAAAGAAGTAACCTTCATTGTAAGCGAATTTTCTTTTAGGCTCTGTTTGATTGTCAAGGAAAGGGAAGTGGGAAAATAATCATATTCCTCATTTTTAAAATTCAGCATTTAGTTCACTATTTATGTTTTGGGAAAGGAATTTGATTCCACAAACATGGAAAAATAAATACAGAATACTGAGAAAATGAATCCTTCTTAGGATGTGGAACTGTGATTCCTTTCTCAAGGATTTTAACAATGAAATATTAAAAAATTTAAAACTAAAGATAAATAAGAAAATTTATTAATTTATATCATTTGTTTTATCTCTCATATTTTTTCTTACTAATTCTTTCTCCCCTCACCTCCCCCAACCTAGTAGGTGTATAAAAATTTTCTATATTTTTTAGTTATGATTAATATTTTTCAAAAAATTAAAAGACTAAATATTTTAAAATAATTGTAAATTTTCAATTTAAAAATTATATCATGATTGAATTTATACATGAGAAGAAAATTTATTGAATTTTCTATAAATATTTTAATTTGACAAGAATCAAATGTTATCTTTTATTAATATTAGAATTTGAAGTCAACTTCAAAAAAAATTAAGAAATAGAATAAAATATATATTTAAATATGTGAAAATACTATCTATATGATTTTTATTTATTATAACTATTTAAAAGAACAATACATAATTAAATTGTACAACAATATGAGAGATATTTAAAAATAATTTTAAAATTACTTATATGTATAGTGTTTTATTTTAAAGTATTAAAAATATTTTATATTATTTTCCTTTAATATTTTTTCAACCTTTCAAATAGTGGAATGTAATATATCTGGAATCATATTCTGTGAATTCACTTTCTTAATATTTAAATTTCTTAACATTCCTTTTCTATATACCAATCAAACGATACCTTAAGGAAAAAATAGACATATCAGTTAATCACGTGCAATGAGGGTGACTTTTTCTTGCTAAATTTTATAATGAAAAATAGAGTTGTAAATCATTTGTTGGTTATAATTTTATTAGAGACCATAATAGTAAGAAAAAATAATTAAAGATGAAAATATTATGAGTCCTAAATTTTAGGGACCAAATAGACTAATTTCCCGATAAATTACAAATCTTTCTAGATTTCAATGGAGGCAAAAAAAAAAAAAATCTAAATCTTAATTTTGTCAATTACAATTTTTAAAAGAGATAGTCTAAATTCACACTCCACTAACCTAAATCCACATCTCTTTTTATTAATTTCTATAAATTAGACAAAAGCTATTCTCTATTCTTAATTTCAAACAACTTCACCATTAATTTTTTATTTATAGATTGATTGCTATAATAAACGAAATCGTAACCGTTACTAAATCTTATTTTTTTTCACTTGATGTGTACTCCCAATAGTCTCTCTCTCTCTCCTCTCTCTCCTCTCTCTCTCCTTCCTGAAGTCCTCAATTTTATTTGTACTTTAATGTATAAAAAACATATAATTCTAAGAATAAATAAATCAATATTTTTTTAAAATCAAATAAAACCCTCAAATGTAGTAACTATATACTTTTAAAAGTTTCACTAGGTATGGATGAGAGTTGGGGAGAAATAAAACTTTTAATATATAATAAATATATGAATTTTAAGTATTGTATAAGTTATTATTAGTTAATAATTTAATTCATGCATAGTTTTATGCATTATTGGTGTTGTATTTAATTGAATTTTTTTTATTTAGTTTGATGTTTACTTAAAGACAATATAATTTCATTTAAGAGTTGAAAATAAAAGAAAATGAAATAAGATTTTAAAAATAGAAAATGAGGAAGGTACTTTTATTTATTTAACAGACATTTTGGAGGAGGATTGCTGTGAATTTCGCTCCTCCATTTTTTAAAATAAACTAGGTCTCAAACCCGAGCGTAACTCAGGATAAATTAATTTTTATTTTTCTATAATTTAAATTATATTGTGTCTATATATATATATATATACTTTTATCAATTAAAACTTATAAATTCCTACTACACACCTTATAATTTGACTTAAAAGTTTACCGTGTAAAATTTTTCGTCACATAAAAATTACCTTCTTTAATATAATTTTAAAAATTAAAAATGAATTTGCTCGTAATGTTTCAAATTATCCTACCAACAAATATCATTAATTGTTTCACCGAAAGCTTAGATATGGAAGCTGATGGAGGAGATGATTACATGCATATTCAAGTATTTTAATTGAAATCTTTATGCTTTATTTGTGTTAATATACATGGTTAATAAACTATCTCTACCAATATGCGTTGTTTGGTCTCCTGACTGCCTTGATAAAAACTCTAAATTTATTTCAAGAATACTGTTGGGTTCCTTGATCTGAATGACGCATTTTATTTTCATAAAGACCCATCATTGTCAATTTGTCATGACCTGTTAATCAATGACATTGAAAAATGAGGATAATATTATCAAAGGAAAGATTAAACAATTACAATTTCAAATATAAAATCAAAAACATAAAAATCTAAAAGATAAAAAAAAAGAAGGAAAGAAAAACCTACATTCCGGGGAAGCACCGCTAGGAGCAGAAGCACGGAACATGCCTCTATTGATGTATAAATCCGCCTCAACTGTCAGAATCCCTTTGCCATCAAGAATTTGCCTCGCTTTCACCTTGGCAATCACAGAAGGCACAATTTTCTTCATGTGATTCGACTATAACATTAATAATAAAATAAAAAACAACAGAAACAATAATAAACACACATCGATGTGAAATTAAGCTTAAGATGAAGAGGATGGGACCGGAAGTTTTGGCCCTAACGGCAGCATTGACGGCTTCTTCGAGCTTCCGAGAAAGCATTTCACTACGAGAAAAAATTAAATTAGCGACGGAATTTTGCGACGGTCTATGGATTGTCAATAATTTGCGACGGAACAGCAACGGGAGAAAAAAATTTTAAAAAAATTTTTATTTTTTTTAATTTTTGTCGACAGATATCTAGCCGTCTCAAATTAGAGACGGATTTATGACCGTTTTTTTAATTATTTATTAGCACTAATAAAATTAAAATCCATCGCAAATCCGTTTTTAATTTGTGACAGCTTTACGATAGCCTTTTTTAATATTTAATTAACACTAAAAAATTAAAGTGTCGTCACAAATCCATCGCAATTAAAGAGGGATTTGTGACGACCATCCAAAATTTAAAAATAAATTTATTTTTTAATTAAAAAATAAGCCGTCGCAAATCTGTCGCAATTAGTGAGAGATTTGCGATGACCATCTAAAATTTAAAAATAAATTTATTTTTTAAAATTGAAAAAATAAGCCCTCGCAAATATGTCGTAATTAGCGAGGGATTTATGATGGCCAACCAAATTTGAAAAAAATACTTTTTTAAAAATTAAAAAAATAAGCCCTCACAAATCTGTCACAATTAGTGAGGAATTTGTGACGATTATACAAATTTTAAAAATAAAATTTAAAAAAAATGAAAAAATAAGTCCTCACAAATCCGTTGCAATTAGTTAGGGATTTGCAACGGCCATCCAAAATTTAAAAATAAATTTAATTTTTAAAAAATTTGAAAAATTAGTCATCACAAATCCGTGGCTAATTAGTGAGGGACTTGCGATGGCTATACAAATTTTTTTAAAAAAAATTAAAAAAATTAAAAAAAAATAAGCCCTCGCAAATCCATTTTAATTAGTGAGGAATTTGTGATGACCATCTAAAATTTAAAAATAAATGTACTTTTTAAAATTGAAAAAATAAGCCCTCGAATCTGTCACAATTAGAGAGGGCTTTCCAAAATTTAAAAATAAATTTATTTTTTAAAATTAAAAAAAATAAACCGTCACAAATCTATTACTAATTAGCGAATTTGTTAATTTAATTGATAATTATCTAATTGATAGTATATAATTAGCGAATCCGTTGCTAATTGTGAATTATATATAATTATATATATATGTGTGTATATATTTATTTTTATATTAAAAAGTATATTAACATATATATATATATATATATTTATATATATTTATATATATTAATATATACATTTTGTTGATGTTAGTATGTGTGTGCCTATATAGCATATTTAAATTACATATATATATATATATATATATATTAATATGTATATATGTATGTATATATATTAATTTATATAAATATGTATTATAACATACATATAGACATGTGTATATACATATAGATGTATGTATATATATGTATATATATATATATACATATATATACATACATCTATATGTATGTTATAATGCATATTTATACAAATTAATATATTTACATACATATATACATTTAATTGCGACGGATCCATATTTATCATATTCATACATATTTATGTATATATACATATATGTATATATACTTAATAATATCATATTTATATTATATATATAAATATTTCAACTTAATAATATTTTTTTGTGCTTCTACTACTTCAACACACACATATATATATATATATATATATATATATATAATCAAAATTTTAAATTTTTTGTGAATTTTTTAGATTAGTGACGGATTTGTGAGGGATCAAGGCTTTTTAGTGTATGAAACCCTGATCCTTTACAAATCGTCATAATTAGCGAGAGATTTGCGACGGTCATTTAAAATATAAAAATAAATTTATTTTTTAAAAATTAAAAAAGTAAGCCCTCACAAATCTGTCGCAATTGAAGAAGGATTTGCGACGACCTTCTAAAATTTAAAAATAAATGTATGTTTTAAAATTGAAAAAATAAGTCATCACAAATCCATCGTAATTAATAAGGGATTTGCAACGGTCATCCAAATTATAAAAATAAATTTATTTTTTAAAATTTAAAAAAATAAGTCCTCGTAAATCCATCGCAATTAGTAGAGATTTGCGATATCAATTCAAAATTTTTTAAAAAATTATTTTTAAATATTGAAAAAATAAGCCTTCGTAAATCCATCACAATTAGCGAAGGATTTGTGACGATCATCCAAATTTTAAAAATAAAGTTATTTTTTTAATTTAAAAAAATTAGTCGTCGCAAATTCGTGGTTAATTAGCAATGGATTTGGGACGAAAAATTGGGTCATCGTAGATCCATCGCAAAGCCCTTACAAATCCATCGCTAATTCACAAAAAAGTATATTATATAATTAATATATTGCACAATAAAATACAAGAACATAAATAGTTTTGTGGTGGAAACATGTGTTCCCCCACAACAAGGAAGCAGGTTCGAGCCCTGAGTCCAACATAATCTCATAATATTCTTGGCGAGTCGGGCGGGTCGGGTAGCTAATTAATTAATTTTTAATAAAAATCTTTTGTCGACGCAAATCCTTTTCTAAATTAATTCTTTTTTAAATAAATTTTTTTTCGTTGTCGCAAATCTGTTGCTAAATTAATTAATTTTTTTAAATAAAAAATTTTGACCGTCGTAAATTCGTCACTAAATTAATTAATTTTTATAAACAAAAAAATTTTTGCCATCACAAATCTGTTGCTAAATTAATTGATTTTTTTTAAAAAAAATAAAAATTTTTTGTCATCGTGAATCTGTTGCTATGTTGATTATAAACTTAATTATAATATTATCAATTAAATGGTCATCGCAAATCCGTCGCTGTTTGCAACGGATTTTTGTTCCATCACAAATTGCGATTCTCGTTTTAGCGATGGACGTAATCTGTCACTAAACTCGATTAGCGATGAACTTGACCGTCACTAATTTGATATTTCTTGTAGTGTTTGTTGATCTAAATAATCTAGAACTAACATTTTTGTTTTTTCTTTTGGATTTTCTTCTCGTGTGCCTACCACTTATTCTCTATTAGCTCTTGCCAATGGACAGAAGAAATAATTCAAAATACAAGGCACTCCGAATGCGGAATTTCAGAATTAGTAATTGGTATTCAGAAAATGTGAGCATGAAGCATATATTTTACTGACTACTGAGGTCTATAGTCTTTTAAATTTTCTAGGTGAAATGGATAAATTTTCAAAGGCCATCAAAGTAGAAGATAATGATGTATTATCTTTCTAGAAATGTAAAGTTTCGTGGTGCAATGTATCTTGAACAGAGAATAGTTAAGAAGTGATGGAATTGGAAGAGGTTTTCTTTCTCTCATTTCCAAGTGCAAATACATTAAGCAGAAAATCTTCTTTTGAATTCAACCAACTGTGCCATGTATCAGTACAGGAACATTGCAATTTTACTACGTATCACCATAGGAGCATTTCGCTACATCTATATACATATACATATACATATATATCTATATATATCTATATATATGTATACATATATATATAGATATACATATATATATACTTAATATTTACGTGCAAACATCAAATGTCATTTATAAAAATATATTATAAATTTTAAATTTTACCATATTGTTTACATCAATCTTACACGTATAAAAGCAATAAAAAACTGAGTTACAATTTGATAATGACATTAAAGAGACTATGATAGCTTTTACTACATTGGATGTGGCAAAATGTCATATTCATTTGCTTTTATGGGGTTTGGAAATAATTAGGAGGAGTCCTTTCCCACTAGGTTATTGAAATGTAGCAATTGGGGTGATTTAGGGTCTTAATTCAAACATAGAGCTTTCAAATTTTCTTTAGTGGCGTCATATCTTTGTATCTAATCTTGGTTATTATACTAGTGGTTTGGTTGAGGTTTTACCATGCAATACCTCATTGAGCATGTGAAGAAGTTAGCTGCAAAATTAATAGTAATAAAATTTTCCTTTTTTTTTGATATTTTTTGAGAAAAAAGACTTTGTTATTTTAAGCTTATACAGATATAAAGTACCATAATTAAGCATTAAGCAAGCATCAATTCATAATTATATAGATAAGCTTGAGATTAATTTAAACCTCTTTTTTATTGATAAAAGCTTCAAATGATTATGTTATAAAACTTGGGTAGTGTTAGAAAAAAAAATCTACACACTACACACTAATAAAACTCTAACTATTTTTTGCATAAGAATTTCTTCAAATCTCTCTCTTTCTTTTTCTCACAATTTTCTCACAATTCTTTCACAAAATGCTGGTGTATTACAAGTTTAGAGAATAGCTCTATTTATAGAGCTCTTAATTAGTGGAATACATCATCTTCCACTAATCTTAATTAGTGGTATCTCCAATAAATGATGGACATCCATAAAAATTCATAATTAGTGGAGTTTCCACTAATTAGTGGAGCTTCCACTAATTCCCTAATAATTCACATAAATCCATAATTAGTGGAGCTTCTACTAATTAGTGGAACTTTCACCAATTCATAATATATCATAACACTCCCCCTTGGATGTTCATCTATTACATAAAGAATATGTCTCGTTAAAACCTTACTAGATAAAAACCCAGTGGAAAAAAAATTAGTGAAGGAAAAAGAGTACACTATTCTATATGTCTGTTTATTACTCCCCCTGATGAGATGATTCTTTTAAATCTTTAAACCGATGCATACCGAATTTATATCTCAACTTCTCAAATGTTGCAGTCGGTAAAGTCTTCGTGAAAATATCTGCGAGGTTGTCACATGACCGAATTTGTAGCACATCAATTTCACATTTCTTCTGGAGTTCATGAGTAAAGAAGAATTTTGGTGAAATATATTTTGTCCGGTCTCCTTTAATATATCCTCCTCGTATTTGGCTATGCAAGCTGCATTATCTTCATAAAGAGGAGTTGGAATATCTCTGATAGATGATAATCCACAACTTTCTCGGATAACATGAATCATTGATCGTAACCATACACATTCTCTACTTGCTTCATGAATGGCTATACTTTCAGCATGATTTGAAGAAGTAGCTGCTTGGAGATATCGAAGGACTTGTTTAATTCCATTCCAATGTCGTCGTATTGGTGAAGAACTAAATCTTGCTAATAAATTAACAGCAAATATAATATCAGGTCATGTATTGTTAGCAAGATACATCAATGCACCAATTGCACTGAGATATGGTACTTTAGGACCAAGGAGTTCTTCATCATCTTCTTGAGGTCAAAATCTTTCTTCACATCTAATGACTGGACGATCATTGGAATACTCAATGGATGTGCTTTGTCCATGTAAAAGCTTTTTAGAACTTTTGCTATATATGTTGATTGATGAAACTTGCCAAATGTTTAATTTGTAAACCAAGGCAAAATGTAATTTTACCAACATCATTGATGTTGAATAATCAATTGTTTCTTGGAGCTCTTCAGGAGTTCCAATAAGATTAATATCATCAACATATATCACAAATTTAGAATCAGATTTCTTAATAAAAACACATGGACATACCTGGTCATTTTTAAATTCTGCTTTCAATAAATATTCACTAAGACGATTGAATCACATGCACCAAGATTGCTTCAAGCCATATAATAATTTATGCAACTTGATGGAGTAATTTTCACGAGGATAATGTTTATATGCTTCAGGATAAACATTATTTTCTAAATTTCCATACAAGTAAGTAGTGACAACATCTAATAGGCGCATATCTATCTTTTCATGTACTGCCAAACTGATAAGATATCGGAGTGTAATAGCATCAACAATAGGAGAATAAGTTTCATTATAATCAATACCTAGTCTTTGTGAAAAACCTTGGGCTACTAACATTGCTTTATCTCGTATTATTTCATTATTTTCATTGCGCTTTCTCACAAATATCCATTCGTAGCTAACAGGTTTTACACCTTTTGGTGTTCAGATTGCAGGTCCGAAGACTTCACGTTGTGTCAGTGCATTTAACTCTGATTGAATCGCATCTTTTTATTGTAGCCAATCTTTTCTATACCGACATTCATCAACTGATATTAGTTCAGGATCATCATTATCCTGTATAACATTAAGAGATATATTATATGCAAACATATTATCAATAATTGTTTCTATCCGATTTTAACTTCTACCAGAAGTGGTATAATTGATAGCAATTTTAGTGTTACTTTCATCAACTTTTGGTTCTTTGTCATCAGTTGTCTCTTGGTCTTTATCATTCTTTTCTAATATGATCATTTGGATCCTTTCATCATCTCTTCTTTCGAGGATTTTTATCTTTAGAACCAAGAGGTCGGCCATGCTTCTGGCATGTTTTTTGCTCAGTAGCTATAGGTATAATCTTTTATTCTGCTGGAACTTCAATTTGAATATGAGCATTTATAGCTGGAATATGTGATTTTGCTACTCTTCTGGAGTCAACAAAAGCGTCTGGCATTTGATTTGCAATGCTTTACAAATGAATTATCTTTTGAACTTCAAGTTCACACGTGCTTGTACGCAGATCAAGATAATTTAATGATGTTGTCAAATCAAAATCTTTCTTATACTGTTTCTGTTCTTCTCCTAATTTTGGGAATAATGATTTCACAAGAGAATAAGGGAAAAGAAAAAGAAATTCAAGAACATGATGACAAGTAGGAAATGCCAAGAAAAAAATCTCCTTTTTTTTTTCACTCTTCCCGGTACCATCTTTTCCCCTTCCTCCTTGTCTTTTCTTCTCCTTCGTCCCTCCACCTATCATCTACCTCTTCTTCTTCCTCGTACATACATATATATATATATGTGTGTGTGTGTGTGTGTGTGTGTGTTTGTGTATGTATATGTATGTATCGATATATATCTCAGTCATCAGCCATTAGTAAACATAAAAAAAAACAAAAAACCTCAAAGCAGATATAGAGACTTGTAATTCATTTGAGATATGGTCAAATTTTGACTTGGTTTCTAACGCAGAATATTTTGATGTGTTTTCTTTTCCAAGCCAACCGCTTCCGCCTAATGTCAGGTCTAATGTAGAAGATTTTGATCTATTTTTCTTTCCAAGCCAACCGCTTTCGTCTAATTTTCTAAGCTAACCGCTTCCGCTTAATTTCAGGTGAGATACCTTTGAGGACTTCCTTTTTTTTTAGTGTGCTTAATAATGAAATAATGCAATTAAACTTTCTTTTGGTTTGTTGTGATGTAAATCAGTGGTAGTTCTGGACATGTTACTTTGGATTTTCAATTTGATCTACCCATTCAAGAGACTGCTTTTGATGTTGTTCCTCTGAATGAGGATATGTTTGTGCATGATCCTTTCTACTCCCTAATGGATTTTGAATAAAACCAGAATTTGGTTCCAGGTTATCATACATTCAAACATGGATTTTGCATGGTATTACCTTTACTGATATTGTTTTTCCTTTTCTAGGAGAAATAATGAGTGGTCTTGGCAACGAATTCGGAGTAAGGACCCATGAAATGCATAATATCGAAGTTCAAGATATTATTGTAGACGAAATTCCTATGAAGAATGAGAGGATTAGGAGGCAGAGAAAGGAGAAGGGCAATAGTTCTAAGACACTATCAAAAGAAACCATTTCGCAGTACTTTCACTTGCCAATCAAGAGCGCGGCCAAAGAACTGAATATTGGCTTAACCCCTCTTAAGAACAGATGTAGGGAGTTGGGAATTCGTCGATGGCCTCACAGGAAGTTGATGAGTTTGGAGACCCTAATCAAGAATGTTCAGGTTCTCTCTCACACACACTTGTAATTTGCAAGTATGAAACTATAAAAGATTTATATGTAAATAATGACTGGAATGAATGTATCTCCACCGATAATATCACTTCGATTTACAGAAGCGAGATAAAGATGAAGGAGGACATATGGCTGAGAAGAAGTTCAGAGAAGCCATTGAGATATTGGAACGTGAGAAGAAGTTGGTGGAAGAAAGTCCTAATACGCAGTTGAAGAACCAAATACAGAAATTGAGACAAGCATGCTTCAAGGCCAAATATAATAAAAAACTTAAGGGGATGAGAAAATCCCAAGACTCATTGCGCAGTAACTTCACGGCTAATTCTACTACTAGTCTAGATGTTGGCCCAAGGGAGAAGGAAGAGAAGGAGGATGCCGAAGGAACTAGGGGATAATACTTCTATGGTCCTCAAGATAAGAAAATTCTTGTAAGTACAAATACAATTTTCTTAGAGGACAAGTACATAGAAGAATGAGGATCTAATATTAGGGTTATTCTAGAAGAAACTAAAGGACATAATCCCAAATAAATGGTTACAAAAACCAAGACTCAAGATTCTCATAGTGGATTCGTATATGTAACACTTAACATTCCATATTCCAGTGCATATATATGTATATGTATATATATGTATATATATATGTGTGTGTGTGTGTGTGTGTGTGTGTGTATCAACAAACCTTTCTCATTTGAGCGATTAAACTCCACTAACCCACAATATTAGTTCTATGATTTCTAGGTTCTGGTAGGGGTAGATGATAAGTATAAGAAAAATGTGTTGAAAATTTTGGGGGTGATCTTTTTAGATCCAAAGCCATGGGAGGAATCGGGTTTAGGAACATAGAAGGCTTCAACATTACCCTTCTGGCAAAATAGGGTTAGAATCTATTCTCTACTTGCAAGTGCCCTTAGGGCTAAGTACTACCCTCATGCCACCTTTTTGCATGCTTCTATTCTCAAGACTTTCTTATGTTTGACTCAATATCTTAGAGGATGGTATAACCTTTTAGCCATTGGCCTCATATGGTGTATTGGTAAGAGATTATCTGTTGAAATTTAGGATGACAAATGATTTCCTTTCCAATATGACTTTCATTAGCCTTAAATATAAAAAGACAAAACTCATAAGTACACACTCTCTAATCTTATAGACTTTAACTAAGGCTGTTGGCAAAAGGATCGCCTGCATGCTCTCTTCCTCTCATATAAAATAGAGATCATTAAAAATATTCCTCTCAATTTGGCATGGCCAAAAGATAGGATTATTTGACACTACTCGCTAAATGGGATGTACTTTGTTAAATTCGACTATAACATTGTGATGCATATCATGCGCAAGGGTTTGGATGGCACTTCAGGTTCTTTTTCCATTAATGAAGATAAATTTTGATATTCCCTCTGCATTTGCTAGCACTACCAAAATAAGGAATTTTTTGCAGAGGGCATGTTGGGAAATCTTACCTAGCTCAATTATTCTCCGCTCATGATTTCTAAGTTTTCAGGCTTTGTACCCTATGTGTGCTGAATTTGAGACAACCATGCATAGTCTCTTTCTTTGTTATGTTGCTAAGTAGGTTTGGGATCAAACAAAGGTTGCACACGATTTTCACCGTATAACTACAACATACTTCTTCAGTAAAATATTAGCTTAGACTATAGAGAAAAGCACCCAACTTCAACTTGCAATTTTCGCAACTACTTGCAAGTACATTGAGTATGTGAGGAACACTTCATGGGCTGAGGGGAGGTACACTAAGTCAAAGATAATAGTCACTAGATACATATCTCAGTGGAGGAGTACACTGAACCATATTTATAGAGTTTTAGACACTGTTCAATTAGGTTAGCGTACTTTGAAGAGCTTATTCTTAACAATAGTCCTTAGACATGAATCTTGCCTCAACATGGTTGGCGGAGTGCAATGTGGATGTAGCTTGGTTTTTTAACAAAGCCACCATAGGTGGTATAATAATATATGATCAAGGTTCAGTTATAGTGATTTGGTCCAAATAGCTCCATGATGCTATGTCAGCTTTACGAGGGGAAGTTGGCTTTTATTAAGTCCTTCAGTTCTTTTTGGTTACGAGATTTGATAAAGTGATAATTAAAAGTTATTGTCAGACACTTGTATAAAAACTTTCAGGAATAGTAAAAGATCTTATCGAATTTGGTTCTTTAATTTTCTTGTTACAGAAGGCTCTAAATTTTCATTCTCATGTGAATATTTTTTTATCCAAAGAGTTGGAAATTTTCCTGCATATCAAATTACTACTAGTAGTCTTAACCCCTTGAATTTTAATGTATGAGAATATTCAATTCCCTATAATATTTATTCCTTCGTATTAACAAATATTAAGTAATAAAATTTATTTCTTTCTCAAAAATTTAAAAAATTCACTAAACCGCAAGATCATTAACCTTTTTAATTTATCTAAAATTAAATACTTGTATACATTTTTTTTAATCAAATTAAGATAAGACATATAAATTTAAAAGTATTAAAAAGAAAAAAAAAATTATCTTACCTCATTAAAGTATTAGAAGTTCAAATAGTCACACATAAAAGTGTTGATTCATAATTATCGATGCAAACATTACTTCGACTTGTAATCTATACCATAATGATCCCCGTACCGCTAGATAACTGCATTCATGCTAGAATGAAAGAATTCATACTCAAGACATTTGATCTATGCATTAATGAATACCATAATTAACTCTTTTATTTCGACAATTTGAACATTTGATCCATGCAAAATCTTTTGGAAAAGCAACATCAAGGTACTTTACAAACATGCCTTTTTGTTTGTCAATGTTGTTAGAGAATAAAAATGTTTGAATCAACTTCTAAATGGGGTTACCCTGGATTTGGGGCTAGGTCAGTTTTCAACCGGGGTCAACGGCTTAAAATAATTGGCTAGCCGTCCGATTAAGGTGGTGATATATATATATATATATATATATATATATATATATATATATATATATATATATATATATAGTGCGTACATATGTACGTACGTACATGTATACATATGTACATACGTATGTATATATATATATATATATATATATATATATATTGGTGGGGGACCGTCAACATGCAATTTAATATTTTTATAAAAAAAATAAAAATTAATTGAAAATACTCTTTTTTCTTTTTTTTTAATACAATTTCCTTCCAATTTTATCTATTATCTCTCAAATCTTGACATTTTTACTTCAACGATATCAAAATATCCTAGTTGGCAATATATATATATATATATATATATATAAATTCTCAATCTTAAAATTATTTAAAAAAATATAACATATTAAGTGAAACTCACTTATTATAAATATTTCATTATTATTTAAAATATATTGAATTGAAAAACTAGTATTTTATCATTAATTTTTAATTTTTCATCCAAAAAAAAAAGTTAATCAGTTGATCAATTGCAACGGTAATTGATAATCATTAATTGACCAGATATGAAATCGGAGTTAGGGGTCCCGATTAAGTTTGGCCAAAATTGACAATTGTCAAGGAAGCGGTGACCTCTACTTCTAAATCAGTTTTTTTTAAGTGGTTGAGTATAAGTGGATAAGAATTTATTTAATATAATTTTATTTGAATGTAATAAAAAATATTAAATTTGTGGAGTGAAGGTAAAATTTAAAATAAGTCTAAGAAAAGAGAATATGATGTATTATAGATATATGTCAATTATCCCAAAAAAAAATTATTTTAATAATTATTTTTTTAAATTATAGTGATATTTTGAAGCGAAAAAGATTGTGTGCAATCAAGCCCTTAAGCGAAGTGGGAAAAAGTAGCTAACGCACGTTTGGAATATGAGGGGACCAAAATCAAATACCCTTCTATCTAGCAGTTAATGATCTATTTTAACTCTTTTTTAACTTGAATAGCACCAAAGGTTAATTTGCAGGGATCATGCTTCACTTTTGAGATTTTCACAGAATTCGAAGATATTTTAACTTATCTTTAAGAAAAAAAAAAAAAAGAAAGGCTTATCTTCAAAAATCCAAATGGAATTAACCTTTATTGGGGGGCCTCTGGGCATCAAAATCTTGCAGTTAAAATGATTGCTTTTCGAACAACAGTGAAATTGAAACTGGATTGGACTAAATTCTGTCCAAGCTCAGTACTTTTCGAATGCAGGCCTGCTTTAAAGGCCCAAACAAAATAAGCCAATCGGCTCTTAAACTTTACTTTCTCCTATCATTTCCGTCCCATAATATAAATAGTTAGAAACTATTTTTATTATCCTAAATTATAAATTATTGGAAACTTTTCAAGAAAATTTTAAAATTATTTTTATATTTTTATCCTTATTTATTATTTTTTTTCCCTTTTTTTCTCTCTTATCTCTTCTCTTGTTTTCAAGACATTTAAATAGGAATATTTTAGGAAGAAAAAATATAAAATAATCTTATTTTTAAACGACTTATATTAAGAGATGAAGAAAGTACTCAATTTGAATTTTAAATTTCTATTTTGCAACGTAAATTTTTAAAAAATATATATTTTATATTTAAATTTCCTCTACCAATATCTTCAATTTAAAAGATCTAAGTGTTGATAATACATGTGTCTCGTAATAGGTTCTAATGGAGAACCTGGAATCCAAAGCTTCAGCTTTGTATACTTCGCGGAGCATTAGGTTGCTTTGCTTCAACTGCTTGAAACTAGGTTCTCAATTCCAGGCCTTCTGCTTCTAGTTCCTCAGGCTCAGGGGTATTGCTATTTTGGAGTACTCCTTAACAAATGGCCTATAACTTATTAAAAAAAAAATCAAAACAAAATGCTTGTAATAGTTTGTCAGCCCAATAGAAACGATTTTTTTTATTCCCTTATAAAAATTCGCTACTGAGCTGGCATAATCCAGCATACTCGAAGATAAATGAAGGTCATAATTTTAAATGAGATCAAATATTTTTAAAAATTTTTGTGTTAAATTGAAGGTGTACATTAGGGAACGTTTTCGTACCGAGGACCTAAAGTAAAAATGATTAGGCCACCCCGTCCCAATTTGAAACTTTTAAGTAGAAAGGCCTGTCAACAAAATGAACACGCCTTAACTCATCATTGAAAGGCCTCAAAGCTTCTAAACAGTTTGACCCACAAGCGTCTTCATTTTACCATATTACGAATTTCCCTGCATTTTACTATGTCATGATTTGCATTTGTACTCCTCATTTCAATCTTATTCTTTCAAATGTTTAATGTTGTCTTTCATATGTGAAAATATTTATTGGTGTTATCCTTTGCTAATAGCTCTCAGTATTAGTAAAAGAATACGATTAAGACTATTTTAAGGTTTAGAAAGATAGAATTGATAACTTCATAAAAGTAGGGATACAATTGTATAAGTTGGAATATTTGAAGGGTAAAACTGTTAGCTTTGTAAATATTGGAATAGGATTGCAAAACTCCAAGCATTTGGAGGGTAAGATTGCAAATAACCCAAATTTAGAATATATTGTTTGTTTTCAGTCCATTATTGTTGCATATATATTAGGGGAATGATATTTTTCTTCAAGGTCTCAATGCTTTTTTGGTTTTATTATCATCTATACTAAAGAGTGAGAATATAATTTCAGGTCATTCATGTGTAACATTTTGCAAACACACAAAAATTATAGATAATAAAAAAAATATGTGAGCGAGACATATAAGTTAATCGTTTAATTATTATTTCAATGGGAGGACTTTAATTTTCGTATCAAGCCAGATACCATCCCAATAGGGTCCCCGAGCTAAAACTCTCTTGCCTCTAGATGCTTGCAACATTTATTTATTTTTATTTTATTTTTAAATATTAATTTTTTAAGCTGCAAATCCTATACTCAACCATATATTAGATTATTATCTCGAACGTCACGTTGTATAATTGAATAAACATTTTAGGTACATCTTAATTGTTAGTTTACAAATAATTATGTATCATAAAAAGGAATGATGTCAACAAGAGCTTTGAATAAAATGAATAAGGAAACCGTTACAAGTAATCTTATAGCAGCTCCAACTACATGTTGATGTTGAAAATGGTAACTTTAGGAGTTCATGTTTTTAAATTTATGATTAGTTAGTATAAAATAACTTTTGAGAGCTATTCTTAACATGTTAGAGATTTTCTTTGACAATGATAGAAATTATTTTAATGGTGGAAATTCATAATTAAAGAATATTAAAGTTGGGTGCTTAATCATTTGAGAACTCATGTTATACATGAGTCATACATGAAAAAAGTTAAAGATTGTTGAAGCCTTTATATATTAAAAGTTTTCCATGCAATTGAAACAAAGGCCAAGATTGTAGTCTACACTACCACATGTGCGCGCCGCTCAGCCGGCTTAGGCTTGGCCATGTTTCACACTTTTTTTCTTTTATTTTGTCCCAATTAATTCTAACTTATACAGAAAATTGAGAGAAAAGTAAAAGTAATTAACTACTTGGATTAGGTATCCTAGTCCAAATCAGTTTCAGTTTCCTAGGACTACACACACACACATATATATATATATTCTTTTTTCCTGCAGACATAGAAAAGAAAAAAAAATGTCTCTCCTTTTTTTTCGCAACTCTCTCACCCTTTTTTGCTCCATATATTTTCTGACTTTGGAAACCGAACGGAGGAGGCTTTTAAGGTGATCGCTGTTGGTGTGCGTCAATGATGATCTAAGACCGTCTTATCCTACAAAAAAGAGTCGTTATACCCATCGCACCGATAAGTAAGGTGAATAGCTTTTTGACGGCAAACCAGTATTGAACTGGTGATTCGGTCTACATTTTTAATAGATAAATTTTCTATTTATGTTTTAAAATTCATTTACTGATTTTGTTATCTGTCTTTATTCTGGCTAGTTGTTTTTTACTTGGACTATTTGGCCTTATCGACTTCTTTGATAACTGATAATTGTGTTTGTTAGATCATAAGCATTACTTGTTCAATTCTGTTGAGTTATTTGTTTTTGCTCCTCATCACTGTTTATTTTCTAACACTACATACCCTTGAATAATAATTTTTTTCCTTAAAAAATGCATATTGACTTTTTAAAGGGAAAACTGGACAAACAATTAACTATAGCATATGGTATTAAACAACGGGAGTCATGATCAACTATCCAAACAATAGAATTGTTTTGTTCCTTACACTTCATCTCCCGAATTAAACTTTTGGTTCTTTCCATATGTTGTTTGTTTTATTAAGAAAACTATTTTTTTAGAAAGATTATCTTTTCATGTATTGCATTAAAATTTTTAGACAAATACGTTTTAATATGTAATGTAATCAAAGTGTAAATACATTTTTAGAATTCCTAAAATCATACTTAAAATTAATTATATTAATCCAAATATACTCATGTAAATTCTTTTTTAATCATAGTAAAAGATAAATCCTTTTATATGATCCAAAACACTACAAGAAAAATGCACTTTAGCAACGGAAATTAGCGACGGCTTTTTTATCGTCGCTAATTTGCGACGGAATAGCGACAGAAAGCAAAAAATTTTAATTTTAATTTATTTTTTAAAATTTTGTCATAAGCCGTAGCTAATCCCTCGCTAGCTAATCCCTCGCTAAATAGCGAGGGATTAGCTACGGCTTATGATAAATTTTAAAAAAAATATTAGCTACAGCTTATCATCCCTCGCTAATTAACAAGGGATTAGCAAATGCCGTAGCTAATCCCTTGTTATTGTCCCTCGCTAATTAGCAAGGGATTAGCTACGACATACGTAATTAAAACTAACACTAAATTAATTGCTCAAATGCCGTAGCCAATCCCTTGCTAATTAGCGAGGGATTAGCTAGGTGCACGTAATTAACACTAATATTAATTAATTGTTCAAATGCCGTAGCTAATCCCTCGCTAATTAGCAAGGGATTAGCTACGGCTTATTGTCCCTTGCTAATTAGCAAGGGATTAGCTACGACATACGTAATTAAAACTAACATTAAATTAATTGCTCAAATGCCGTAGCTAATCCCTCACTAATTTGCGAGGGATTAGCTACGGCACTTATGATTATTCATTAATATTAAATAATTGTTAAAAATTCGTCGCTAATTAGCGACGGCAAATCGGGTCATCGCTAATCCATCGCAAATCTCTTACCAATCCATCGCTAATTTACAAAAAAAAAATACTATATAATTAATATAATGAACAAAAAATCACAAGAATATCAACAGCCTAGTGATGGAGCACGTGCTCCCCTACAACAAGGACGCGGGTTTGAACCCCGTGTCCGACATAATTTCAAAAAATTATCTAGCGGGTCGGATCGGGTCGGGTTAGTGGTCAGGCCGAACCGGTTAGGGCGGGTCTTGACTAATTCATTTTTTTTAAATAAAATTCGTTGGCCATCACTAAATTTAGCAACGGATTAGCGATGGCCATAATTGCAAATTTAATTATAACTATCATTACTTAATATCCGTCGCTATTTGCGATGCCAGTTTTAGCGAGGGTCAAAATCCGTCGCTAAACTCAATTAGCGACAAATTAGCGACGGATTTGACCGTCGCTAAATTGTTGTTTTCTTGTAGTGAAATGAGTTCAATTGGATCACACAATATAATTTTATAAGGGACATAATACAAAATAAAATTCAAGGAAAATGTCAAGTGACATATTTATATTATTAATAGAGTAAATACTCAAAATTAATATTGCACAAAAATTTTTTAATGGTAACATAACGTATTTGAACAAGAAGCTGGACATTTATTATTGAATATTCTAAAATAAAAATGTAAATATTTTATTTTGAATGAAGAGATACATCCATGTTCAATACTCTTGTATATAATAAAAAATACGTATATAGACATATTGATAATTTATACTTCATCCATTTGCATTTGAATATCTTATTTTGACTTATATAAAGATTTAGGAGAGTATGTAACTGTATGTAAGTTATTGCATTATTCTTATTAATTTAAAGATTGGTGGGAAAAAAGTCACCGCATGACAATCTCTAAGAAAGGGGACAGACGGCTCAATCGACCACGCATAGTAAGGAAATAAACAATGATAACAGATGAGCGAGTGAGAGAGAAGTGTAGAGAGAGAAGCTCTCAACTCCTGTGAGTTCACTTCTCTTCCCTGGTTTCCATGGCTGATATTCAAGCTGACAAGCATGTGAACGGATTCCATGTTGGTTAGTTTCTTTATGTTTATGTGTTTTTTATTGTTATTGGTGTGCCTATTGTATGTTCTCATTGGCCTTTCCGGCTGTGATTGCTGGACTGTCTACCGGATAAGCAGTATTTGTGTTCTTGATTATGATGGTGCATATGTAATATTCGTCCAGTTTATTTGTTGTTGACCTGGTTGGCTGTTTTCCTTCATCTTCCACCTGTTATCTCTTCTTGGTCTTTTGTCTATATATCTATTGGTACCTTGCTGTTGATATCCTAGCATGTAGGGTGATTATATGTCTCTCCTAGATGATTGCTGACTGTGTGTAATGGGCTGTGGTGAACTTTCTTCCTATCTTGGTTATTCCTTTGTCCCCGGTCTAGCTTGTTTCCCCTAGCACCTGATATACCTCTTTATATCATCTTTTGATCGCCATATACCTCCTTTACACAGCTAAAACCTGTTTGTAAACCCTTTCCTTCTGGTTTTTTGAGTCGGTATCCTTCCTCTGGTTCCTAGCTGATTTCGAAACTACCTAACCCGCCCTTCCACTGACCAATTACTCTTTTAGTCTGGCCTCCTTTCTATGTCTGTCAGTGAGCTGGTATACCAAACCTGGGTAAGTATTATTTTATTTCTTGGAGTCAGATCACTTTCACCATCCCATTTGGCTCTATTTGGACCTTTCTTGTTCTGAGGGCTGGACCTCATGGTCCAGACTAGAAGTCAGAAATTAGGTTTCCTAAAAGGGGTCACTTCTGCTACAAAAACCTTGGTTGTCTCCCCCTAGTAAGAACATGGAGTTGCCCAATGAAAACACCCCAATTCCACCCTCTCCTCGGCCATCTATACAATCTATCTTAATTGACCTTCAAATTGCCCCTCAATTACCTACACAGGCTTGTCCGAAGTCCCCCCTAGTGGGGAACCAGTGTCAACCTGACCCAGCTGTGCCTTCTGCACCTACCGACCCCTTAGTGGGGAACAATATTTTGTTTCCCCCTGAATCATTGCAGACCACTCAACCCTCTCGTTCCTGGGCCAATATTGTGAAAGGTAATCGTGAACAACAGAATGGAATGCGACTCAAGCATATCCCTTGCTCGGGTAATTTCATTAATTTGGATGAAAGGGACTTCGTGGAAGCTACGACCAAGCTGGGATACTTCCTTGTTGGGATGTTTGCCGGTAGGTTCTCGAGCATGAAAGCAGTAATGGACCTCACAAACAATGGGGAGTTCAATCCAAAGTGCATTCCCACGCTACTGGATGACTAATCTTTCGATTCTAAACTAATGATGATAGACAGCAGGTTCTCCGTGGGGGTCCTTATGCAATATTTGGACTCTCTTTAATGCTTAAAATAATGCCATATGACTTTGATTTCTCCCTGGTTGAAGTGAGCATCATGCCTATATGGATCACGTTTCCTGCCTTGCCTCTCGGTTGCTAGAACATGAATGCTTTAAGCAAAATTGCATCGGCTATGGGTATACCGATCATGACGGATATGCTTACTGCAACTTTTGACCGTCTGTCCTATGCTAGAGTTCTTGTCGAAGTTGATGTGTCCAAGCCACTGGTGAAGATGGTCCCAATCAGAATGCCTTCAGGTAAGATCAAACACCAGGCAGTAAAATTTGAGTTTGAGCCTTTGTACTGTTCATACTGTTGCAAATTTGGCCATGTTACTGAGGCATGTATGGGGGAAAACATGAAAAGAAAGGAACAGCAGGTGGCTAACAGGAATGATGGGAATAACAAGGGGCAAAAGGGTAGGACAAGGTCTCCGACTAGGCCAATGTCAGCCCCGGTGAGACAGAACAAAAACATGAGATCAACATCCCAGGGTGGGTCTGGTGAGATAGGTGCTGTAAGCAAAAACAAAAGGAAACAGTCGGCCCTTAATTTGGAGCAGAATATTTTAAGCAGTGTGCATACCAAACTGCCATTGCCGGTGAGTAATGAACAATTGAAGGACAATTCTAGCACCAATGATATCCAAGCACATAGTGGAAATGCTGCAGTTGACGTCCCCTTCTCATCTAATGGACCGAGAGACCAACTTACTCACACAAGAGGCCGATCAAGAGTTAGGCGAAGGGGGCGGCCTCATTGGCAGAAAAAATTAAATGCACAAGCTAGACTTAGACAATCATTCTCCCCTTCCCGGTTAGGGGTCTGTGATGAGGAGGTTCCAGTGACCATGGGGAATACTGGTAAAGTGACTACTCAGGCTACAAAATTTATTTCTTCGGTATGGAAAAAATATGCCCAGTGGAGTGTCGACTTGATTAGTGCCCAAAGGGCACTAGTTAGTCTACAATGACAGTTGCTTGCTGGAATATTTGAGGGTTTAACATGACCCTCAAACAACACGGGGTTTGAAAATTTATTTCTAATCATCGTGTGGACGTTATTGGATTATTGGAAACAAAGTTGAATGTTGTTGGGGTGGACAATATTCTACACTAAAAATTCTCTAATTGGTCAGCTTTTCATAACTTGAATGAATCAGAAGGAGGCAGAGTGGTTATCCTATGGAATGATGCTAGGGTGGATGTCCATTTACTTCACTGCACGCCCCAAGCGATCACTGTGAGTATCAGGTGTAAGATTTCCCATGCTACCTATTCCTTCACCTTTATCTATGCTTACAATTCGGTTATGGGTAGAAGAATTTTATGGGTGGATATTCAGTCCTTATCTTTATCAATTTTGGATCCGTGGATTCTTATAGGTGATTTCAATACCTATTTACATATCAAGGACAAACTTGGTGGTTCTGTGCCTTCCTCTTATGGAATTAGGGATTTTGAGTCTCTATGTGCGGACATTGAGTTGGAGAACCTTCCTTATGTCGGATTAAGGTATACTTGGACAAATTCTAGAGTGTGGTCCAAACTTGATAGGGTTATCGGTAATAATGCATGGTTGCAATGCCCTACACAGGCTTCTGTTGAGTTTTTCCCTATTGGGTGCATTTCTGATCATAGTCCTGTTATTTGGTCTGTGATAGACAACAATGTGAGAAATGTACGTCCATTCAGGTTCCTTAATATTTGGAATGAACATGATTCGTTCCATAATATTGTTCAAGAGGTTTGGGATCAGGCGCTCTTGGGTTTCCACCAATTCACTCTTTGTCGTCGCTTGAAGATGCTTAAGAATCACTTGCGGAGACTAAACAAACAGGAATTCTCTCACCTTTCTGAACAAGTCGAACAGGCGAACCAGGCTGTACTTAATGCACAATAGCTATTACTTGCCAACCCCGCAGATCAAAATCTTATTGCACAATTCAAGGACTGCAAAAGGTCAGCATGGCATTTGGCGGAGGTAGAAATGAAGTTCTACCAGCAACTTGCTAAAGGAAGGTATGTAGCTTTCTCTGACAAGAATACTCGTTACTTTTACAACATTGTCAAACGTAATAAAAAGAGGAACTTCATCTCTTCTATCACTATGGATGATGGTAGACTGACCAATAGCCCAAAGGCTCTTGCGGACGAATTTGTTAAATATTACTAGAAGCTTCTGGGGACTAAGGTTGATTGCAAGGGAATCAATGTGGACTTTGTTAAGGCTGGTCCTTTGGTGCCTTATGATATGATGGTGGACTTGGTTAGGGATGTTACTACCCAGGATATTAGATTAGCTCTGTGGGATATTGGGGATTCCAAAGCCCCTGGGCCTGATGGTTACTCGGCATTATTTTTCAAGAAGGCATGGAGTATGGTTGGGCAGAGTCTGCGTGATGCAGTTATGGAATTCTTTAGTTCAGGGAAAATTCTTAAATAGATTAATCACCCTATTATTACCCTGGTACCGAAGAATGATCATGCTGATAGGGTGGGTGACTACCGACCAATATCTTGCTGTAATGTGGTCTATAAGATCATCTCTAAAATTCTGGCAGATAAACTACAATTGGCGGTCCCTCATCTGGTGGACAGGGCATAATCCGCATTCACCCACGACAGACTCATGACTGATAATATCTTATTAGTTCAGAAACTACTGCGAATGTATAGCCGCCAAAGAGTTTCTCCACGATGTACATTGAAGGTGAACCTCAGGAAAGCCTATGACTTTGTCAGTTGGGATTTCTTATTGGACTTACTTACTGAGCTTGGATTCCCTCATCTTTTTGTGAAATGGATTAAGCAATGTGTGACCACTACCTCCTTCTCTGTTGCTATCAATGGAAATATGCATGGCTACTTTATTGGAGCTAAGGGTCTGCGGTAAGGAGATCCTCTTTCTCTACTGCTGTTTGTCATCTGTTTAAAATATTTCTCAAGGGTTGTCAAAGTGCATACACTTGGGACATCATTCAATTTCCACCCCAAGTATAAGGACTTAAGGGTTACCCACCTTGCCTTTGCAGATGACCTCATGTTGTTTGTTAGGGGTGACTATTCTTCTATCCGCATTCATCTTGACTGCCTAGAAGAATTTAAAAGATGCTCAGGTCTTGAAATCAATAAGGATAAATCCAGTATTTATCTAGCGGGGATTGATCCGAACAATCAAGAAACTATTATGGCAGATATGGGCATTCCTTTTGGGGATCTTCCATTTCGCTACCTTGGCCTACCAATCATGAATGGTAAAATTAGACTAACTTTCTTCAAACCATTGCTCGATCGTATTGGTTCTTACATTGGGAGATGGTTTGCTCACTCACTCTCCTATGCTGGGCACCTACAGCTGATTCAATCTGTACTCCAAGGGGTCGAATGTTTTTGGATGTCAATTCTTCTTACTCCATTTGCTATTATTTGTCAAGTGGAAAGGATGGCTTGGGACTTCCTATGGGATTCTAATAACCATCCGGTTGCCTGGAACAATGTTTGCCTTCCAAAGACTGAGGGTGGTCTTGGTTTGAGGAACTTAAAAATTTGGAATGGAGTTCTTATGTCTAGAATCATTTGGGATACACAAGCGGAGAAGGAATCTTTGTGGGTCAAATGGGTGGACACTACTACTTGAAAGGTGGCTCTATTTGGGAAATCGAAGATCATAAGGAACATTCCCCCTTGTTTCGTAAACTACTAGCAATAAGAAACATGATCGTAGAGCGTGAAGGTGAATCTCACTATGCAGCTAATCTTCTTCGTTCTTAGGGCAATTGTAATACTTCTTTCACATCTCTTGCTTATGACTATCTGAGATTTACTACACGGTCTATGTATTGGGCCAATACTATATGGAAGCAGGGTTTAATGCCCAAACACTCATTCATTCTTTGGTTATGTGCGATGGGTAGGCTTAAGACCAAAGATACACTTGTGTTCAAACTTGATGACTTGACATGTCCTTTGTGTAACTCTCAGTCAGAAATGATGAATCATTTGTTCTTCAAATGCTCGGTTTCTGCTACTATTTGGGCAGAAGTGAAAACTTGGCACATTCATTGAATTTAGCAAAAGCTTGTCTCAGGTGGTATAAGCATGGCAACCGGGGTACCTCATGGTTTTCTAAGGCCAAGTCTACTGCTTTGGCGGCCACTTTTTACTACATCTGGACTGCCCGTAACAAGGCAATTTTTGAGGGTGTAGCCTGCCATCCGGGGGATATAGTGAAGAAGATTAAAAAACATATAGACACTGTAATTTTTATGTTGTACCCTGATGTTAAGACTAGTTTTGAGGCATGCATTGAGAACATCTAGTTCGCAGTCTCCTCGACTGTAAACTAGTCATCCATGTAAATTCTTATTGATTAATATTACACCATTTACATTTGCATAAAAAAAAAAAAAGAAATAAACAATGATTAGAAAGTAAATGACTGAAAGTAAATAATTGAAAATAAAAGATTAGGCGGCTTAGCCAACCATAAACTAAAAGCAAATAAGTATTGGAATTAAAAAAATCGACATTAAAGAACTTAAAGTAAAATGCAAAGATAGCTTAGCTAGCCATAAGCACATATATAAAACTGATATTTATTTATTATTAGTAGTATTAGCTGATACTTGAATACAGAGAAAACTTACTAAGGAGGCTTGGGGAGTCTAGAAGAGATTGTGAGAGAGAGAGAGAGAGATTTGGGATGTTATGTTGTGGTGTGTGTTACAAGTAAAGGAAGAGGGTTATTTATAGAAAATTTTGCAAAATGCTACAGTGCCAAATAGTAATTTGTTATAGCACAGGATACAGTATTCGTGCCGATGTATGGTAATCTGCTACAATAATAGTGCACAGTGAATCGTATGCAACATAATGCTACAGAAAAAGTGTATTTTGCTACAATAATTTTTACAATTGTAATAATTGCTAGAATTTCTATTTCGGAACTCCAAATAGTGTCTAGTTAACTATTTTACGTTAGAGGGACTTGTTTCTTCATCCTGTATTGTTACCGATTAATGCTACCCTTAGATCTTTGCTGCAACATCTTATGGATACTAGGACAGCTGTGTCCTCACTGACCAGATATTCTGGATACCTTCTAAACAGCTGTGGATTTGGAGCGTATAAACATATTTTGCATCAATATTTTTCCACCATTTATGATATCCCTGTTGGACAAGTGTTGGAAGGAAATTTGCGGTTTGCTTGGAAAATTCAAATTTCTATTTATATACCCCATGCCAGAGAGAAAGTGGAGAAGAACCTTTGCGAAGAGGATGTCTTATCTTGAGAAACATAGAATGTATGCTGGAATTTATTAAATCTTTGGAGAACAAGTTCTAGAAGGACTTGAAGTGTTGATCTATGACTATGCCCATTTCTAAAACCAGAATGGCAGGTGTTGTATGGTAGTTTCCTTGAACTAAAACATCCAAGAATGTTTGTTTTGGAGGTTTCGGTACGTAAACACATATTTTCCTGCATTTACATAGTCCCAATATGCGTATTCAATGGGATTAAAGGTATAGGAGAATCAACAAGGTTAGTCTAGAGCTTGTTTCCAATATAAGGGTTGAATGATTTTTAGTATATGGATTGATGAATGACTGATGAAAGAATGGGTTTCTTTGTAGAAGTGTTTAAAAGGATATGAAATCAACGTCCACAAGTATGAATTCATAAAATCTCTGTGTTTTATTTAGACTTGTTGGGATATAATTATATCCTTTAGGAAGAATGGTTTGTGCAACTCTATGAAGGTTATTAGTCTAGAATGTAAGCTCAATCTGGAATATGGTTCAGAAACAGGATTTTTGTGATAAATGATTACTGTAGAGAAGTTGCAGGGAGAACATTGCTTGATCTCTGAGTCTGATAGGTTGGTTCTTTGAGGAACTAAGGGGATAATAGGGATATTGGCCACCATTGGAGAGATAGAAATGAGGTTTACAACAACCATAGAATGAGTAGTTTTTAACTAGTTAGTAGAGGTAGTGTCGAGATGGCACCAGTGTTTTCTAGAAAGTTTTAAGAGCAAGATAACCTTATAGTAATACATTCTTCATGGAGAGGACATCATCTTCGTTAGAGTGCTATGTGACCTAGAGGTCTTTCTAGGTGGTTTTCCAAAATGCCTTCGAAGTGTAGTATTATTTCTTGATATATTCAAAGAATTTGATGACATTTTCGGGATGTTTCTTGAACGAAAGTTTGCATTGTTTGTATTTTTTGGGTAGAGCTTGATAAGGTTCTTCGCAGTCCAGATCTAGGCACACATAACTTTCTATCTCAAAATCCCAGTTGAGCCCATGTCTGATGGCAGAAAGAAACCGTGTTCCTAATGTCGTATAGTTTCTTGTAGCCTTGGAGATGTACCATTCAAGAGGGCTGTGAGGAAGAATGGCTCTGGCAACTAAGTCTCTGGAAACATTGACTTCATAAGCAAAATATTTTCGTAGGTAAGTCATATGTCCAAAACGTTGTAGTATTCTAAGTGCTTGTGCTTACGTGGATGTTTACAAAGGAAGAATTCTCTGGACTGTATTCACAACCAGACCATATATAATTTTTAAAATTATAATACATAATATGCGCAGTTATGCAGATCCAAATTCAAATTCTTTTTGAAATGAAGTTTTTATGAAGGGAAGGAGATTTTCTCTTCCTTAAGATTGCATGAGAAATCCTTTTGCATTAAAAAAAGAAATCAATATATGAATGAAAAGAGTACCAAGAATAACTTGGTTTATTAAATTTTTAACCATAAGAAAAGAGGCGATTATGGATAATAAAGAACATTACATTTCAGTATCCTATAATTTGGAACTAATGGCAAGTCCCAATCTACTGGATGATTGAGGACCTTCATCACTACATTCAAGAAATTGAGTTGGAACTAATTGTTCTTAAATGCAATTGAGATTAATACCACTATAAAAAAGAATTGGTACCTCAATGACAGAGTTACCAACAGTAATAATTTTAACAAGTATATGCCATTTTTTTAGTAGTTAGTTTGGAGAGTATACCAAGGAATTATTGATCATTATCAATAGTAATTGTATTGTTGGAATTACCTTTAACAAGGGATTGAGGAGTCTTGGGAATAAAAAGAATTATACCTATACTAGTCCTTCATTAAAGAGGTAAGGATAAGATGACCAAATTTGTGGGAAAGTATACTAAAGAATTATTTATCATTATCAATAGTAATTGGATTGTTGGAATTACCTTTAACAAGGGATTGAGGAGTCTTGGGAATAAAAAGAATTATACCTATACTAGTCCTTAATTAAAGAGGTAAGGATAAGATAATCAAGTTCGTGCCGCATTTTGATGTCTTGGATATCTAGCTTCAATTTTGAAATCTCATATTGTAATCTGTCAATGAAGCAAATTATTTGTGAGAGTTGGAAATCGATTTAAGATTTTTGTAATATCATAAGTTTTCAAGACATGAGGACCTTTGTAGAAAGGATAATCTTTTGGAGGCTAGGTAATGATTTGTTAAAACTGATCAAGATTTTGCAACTGATCAGGAAGATTGATGATATGATAAAGGAGAATATCTTACTCTTGGGTGAGAGTATTAATCTGGGGTTCTTCAGTTGAACCTGAGGAAGAATTATTAGAAGAGTATAGGATCGAATATCACACAAATACAGTAAAAAAATTAAAAGTTAATAAGAGGTTATGATCACATGCTTACTTTTTCTTCTTAGGGTAGAAGAAACCATGGCCATACTTGGATTTGATTAATCAGTATGTTGTCTAAGACTTGTCTGAATTGTGATCTGCGGTAATGTACCAACCGAAAGACCAGCCAGATGTTTGTTCCTACACATAAAATGCATAGAATGGAAGAGAGTTGAAGCCAATATTTATTAATATAGAAACAAAGTTTTACATGGTTAATTCTTTCTTCTTCTGGGAAGAAGAAAGTTTTTAGTAAAAAAGAAAAGGCTAAGAAATACATTAGAAGGAAGATAATTTTGTTGAGAAACAAGACTAGTACAAGGTTTCACAGTTGGTTTCAAAATGCCTACTTCTACTACATTCATAAATACAATCCGAATGATTATAAAGTTTACTAGTAAAAGCCTAATAATTACATCTTTTATGATTTTCTAAACTATCATAATTACAAGACTTTGATTTCAAAAGTTACATAATTATAAGCTAAGTTAATAATATAAAGTTATCTTGGTGATGATATAAAGTTATCTTAAAAATGGCATATTGTGGGGAATTTTTCTTCTCAACTCCATCGTCTATCTCTTCAAGTCTTTATCAAGATTTTTCTTTGTTCACTTGTAGACATCTTTTTTATGTTGATGTAGAGGCTATAGAGCATGCTGGACAAATATCTTGAGTATGTTTTCTGAGTTGACATAATATTATCTGAGCTGCACAATTGGATTTCATCTTTCCAGTCTCAATCAATTTTATTTTCCATTGTAGAAAATTCTTGGCAGAATTTGGTGTGCTTTTGGCTAGTCTAATGATATATGGAGAAAAAGCTCCGCTTTCAAATATGTTCTGAATCATTTTCTTTAGGCAGCTTCTATAGTAGAAATTTCTGTCTGCAATCCAATTGCTCTTCTATAATGTATCTCTTTTTTTTATCATACTTGATCATATCTTTTCTACCAAAAGTAACCTTTATCTCAAAACTATCAATTTTGGTTAACCGAATGAAATAATAAGCTTCATATCTTTATGTTTCTTCAAAATCTAAACCTGCTAATACAAGTTTCAACATCAAGATATCTTTTAGAGTTATAGTTGAATTGTTAAAATAATAATCCTTAACCAGTAATTATCTAGGATGGTAATTTTGCTATCTCAGTGAATTTTGGGGAAGTCATATATATATATATATATATATATATATATATATGTGTGTGTGTGTGTGTGTGTGTGTTATATCGCATTGATGGCACCAAAAATGTACCATTTTCTTTTCTCTGTAGGATCTACTCCTTGAATAAAATTCAATCAAGGATAGACTCTAGAGAAATCTATATGCATAGTATATGTGTTTTGTAGTGAGTATAACACCTGCATTATGAAAAATTTTCATAACCAATACCAATGGTTGTTTATTTTATCGAAAATAAAATTTCTTTGAGAGATCTATACTATTTTTTAGGGTCTTAAAAAAAATAGTCAATGGCAATAGTTTTACCATGATGCTTAGCTTGTTGATCAACATTTCTGCATCATTCTCTAAAGGTGATGTGCTTTCATCAATTATCTTATCTATTTGAATAAATCAGATAATTCTATCTCCAGAATTCCATATCCTCATATTAGTGTATTCCTAAATTACACATGACTTATAAGAATATCTGAAACTTTTTTAGGGATAAAAACAAAGTTAGCAATTTCATAGTAAAGTCTGGTTTTGAAGTGATCTACTTTGAACAGATGGCTGGATTGATTGTAGGCTTTAGGGTGGTGAAGGTTTTGAAGATTTAAAGGGGAAGCAAAGCACATAGTGGAAGACAAACTGAAGAACAAAAAAAATGCAGGCGACTTCCAGACCATAGCCGGCGCCGGTTTCGACGGCCTCAGCTGGTGCCGGTCCCGGTCTGGAAGAGCTTCAAGAGGAAAAAAACATTTACCTCTTCTTCTTATTCTTAAAGTTGGCTGGACCGGAATGTATGGAACCGGGGTAGGTACACTGGTGGAAACCTTTTGTGCGATTCCTGCAAGCCTCCTGCTGCGTCTATGCATGTATATGAACGTCAACCTCTTGATCTTCCCGTATATGGCCTACCTAATCCACGTTTGGTGAACAACTCACAGGGCTATGGAATTTTTCAGAGAGAAGAGAAAGCTGTCACATCTTTTTTTCAGAGAAGAAGCAGAAAAAAAACGTTATCAACCACGTACGTCTTTGTTCTCCTGTTTAACCTAAATAAAACCCTAGGTTAAACTGGATTGGCCCATTGGACTCTTAGTTTAACATTTTGGACTAAATTAATTATTCTAATTAGAACCAAATAAATAGCCCAATAAATAATTAATTTTTTAGCCCAAATAAACTAATCCAATTAATAAGACTATATTAGTTTGGTCCGAGGTCAATCTTTAATTATTTAAACTGGGCCAAAGCCCTGAATAATTAATTAACCCACCAAACTAATTTAATTAATTCTTTCTCTCTATGGACCTTTATTTTATTCTAGCCCAATAATTAAATCAGGCTACTTAAATAAAAAAAATTTATTTAATTTAAGACCAATTCCTTAGCCTGTATATAATTAGAACTTACAGTCCATACTGGGGACCAAGAGACACACCGCCTTGGCTACTAAAATGACCAAAATACCCTTGCCATATAAATAGTTATATTTTGCATTTTAAATATTTCCTAATATCATCATAAGGAAATATTAACCCTAAGGATAATACTGCGTTTGGCAAAGTCTCCGACCTACAGGTGAAGTGACTAAAATACCCATCTATACATCGCCGTACATTAGAGAGGAACGAAATGTACTAACACCTCTCTAAATGACATCTACCATCCTTAGACTTCTAGTCCAATGATTCACGACTTCTTGGATTGTTTCCACTTTCCAATGGAGCTACCCTAAAGTAAACATCCAAGTCATGTTTCCCAAGGTCCTAGATATTTAGATCATTCAGATAACCACAAGGAGCAATATAGTATAGAAACTATCCTGTACAAGTCTATCTTAACTAACTAGTCACATATACCTAACATGCAAGTATATTGGTCCTACTATAGAATCTCAACTAAAAGCAAATCAAAATATATGCTTTCAGCTTCGTCAGAGCACCAACTCAAACTCAAGTCGTAGAGTACTTGTTCACGCTGTAGTAGTAGTAGTAGTAGTCTAGGTTTTTACCATATAGTACTTTAAGAAACCACTACTGCATGTCATGTTTTACGTATTCGAAATATGCTTATGTCATGAAGTGAGTGGACTACTCACTGGTTGAAGGTAGCAATTCCCCATTTAGAATTCATAACACAATAACCTAGACATGATAAGATTCCCATTCTCATCAATCAGTTAAAAATAAATGTTTATACGTTAAGTAACCCGTGATCCATACCTTACTGTGAAAGACCACCATTCACATGGACCACTTATTTAAACACAATGGAGTTTTTTCAAACGTAATTATGTACAAATAATTTCTAAGAATAAATCTTTTATTAAAACATTCGATGGTTACATCAGAAATCTAGTCTAAGAGGCCATATTTCTCAACAATCTCCCACTTGCACTCTAAAACTAAGCAAGTCCGTAGGTGCCCACCCCTATGGCATCTAAGTGTCTCTTGAAGACTCTCTCATCCAAAGACTTGATGAATGGATCTGTTAGATTGTTCTTTGAGACAATCTGTTCCACCACAACTTTTCGTCTCTAGATGAAATCCCGAATCAGGTGGTACTTCCTCTCGATGTGCTTCCCCTTCTTGTGGTTCCTGGGTTCTTTGGATTGCGATACTGTTCCAGTGTTGTCGCAATACAATTCAATCAGCCTGTTTATGTGTGACACGACTCTAAGTTCTGAAATGAACTTCCAGAGCCAGACTGCTTCCTTGGAGGCTTCCGAAGCTGCCACATACTCAACTTCCATGGTCAAGTCAGTAATGCAAGATTGCTTGATACTCTTCCATGAAATGGCTCCTCCAGACAAGGTAAAGACACATCCACTAGTGAATTTTCTCTCATCCTTATCTGCTTAGAAGTCTGAGTCTGTGTATCCTGTAGGAACCAAGTCATCAGCCCTGTAAACCAGCATATAATCTCTCGTTCCCTTGAGGTACTTGAGAATATACTTTACAGCTTGCCAATGAACCTCCTCAAGGTTTGACTGATATCTGCTAACTAAGCCTACGACAGAGCAAATATCTGGCCTAGTACAGAGCATGGCGTACATGAGACTTCCTACAGCCGAAGCGTAGGGAATCCTACTTATTTTGTCTTTTTTCTTCTTGAGACTTAGGACAGTTTTTCTTCTTGAGACTTAGGACAGTCCCTTGAAGAAAAAGACAACCCATGTCTGCAAGAAATTAAAGCTCCCTTTCATGAGTCCATGCTATACTTAGTCAGCATCTTGTCAATGTATGTCACTTGGGATAATCCCAACATTCTTTGCTTCCTATTTCTAAGAAGCCTAATCCCGAGAATGTAACTGGCTTCTCCCAAGTCTTTCATACTGAATTGACTAGACAGCTAAACCTTTATAGATAACAATGACCCTACATCATTTCTAATGAGTAGAATGTCATCCATAGACAAGACAAGAAAAACTACATTAATGCCTTCAAGTTTCCTGTACACGCATCGTTCATCCTCATTTTGAATAAAATCGTAGGACTTTACAATTTCATCAAAATGAATGTTCCATACTCTCGATGCCTACTTAAGTCCATAAATGGGCTTTTTAAGCTTGCAAACCATATGTTCTTGGCCCCTTGCAATAAAGCCTTCCGGTTGGGACATATAGATATCTTCGCTAAGATGGCCATTTAAAAATGCCGTCTTGACATACATTTGTCATATCTCTAGTCATAATGACATGTGATAACAAGGAGGATACGGATGGACTTAAGAATGGTTACCGAGGAAAAGGTTTCCTCATAATCGATTCCTTCTTTCTGAGTATACTCTTTTACCACAAGCCTAGCTTTGAAGGTTTCTACATTCCCATCTGCTCCCCTCTTCCTCTTTTATACCCACTTACACCTAATGGGTTTTCTTCCTTTAGGTGAAGCTACAAGATCCCAAACCTGATTGAAGTACATAGACTCAATCTCGGCTTTCATCGCTTCATGCTATAGATTTGCATCAGTATCAGCAATAGCCTCCTTGTATCTAGTAAGGTCTTGTTCCTGATAGTCGGAGACTAACTCAAAAGCTTCTTCAGCCCACCTTTCTGGAACCCTAGACATTTTCCCACTACAACGAGGCTCCAATTGTACAGGCTCTTAAGGCTGTGTCTCTTTTTGTTCCACAATTAAGTCAGAAGAAGTTGATTCCAAAGATAATTCTTCTCAAGTTCCAACCTAGTTAAACCTTTAGTGGAAGTACTCTAATCATCATCTAAGTATCTGGCATTAGTACTGACCAGTATTTTCTGCTCCTTAGGATGATAAAAGTAACAATCATTTGTCCCTTTTGGTTACCCAACAAAATAGCATAATTCTAATCTTGGTTCCAACTTGTCTCCCTTGACCAGTACATAAGTTGGACAACCCCATATCCTGAGATGATTCAGACTTGGCTTACGCCCAGTCCACATCTTATAAGGAGTCCTAGGTACTGACTTGATAGGCACCAAGTTTAAAATGTATGCCACTATTTCCAGGGCATATCCCCAAAAAGATACTGGAAGAGTAGCATGAGACATTATGCTTTGGACCATTTCCATTAATATCATGTTCCTTCTCTCAACCACTTCATTCTGCTAGGGTGTCCCCGGCGCAGAGAGTTGAGATACTATCTCAGGATATACCATGTAGTCCTTGAATTCACCAATGAGGTACTCTCCTCCACAATCTAATCGTAAGGTCTTAATCAATTTACCTGTCCGATGCTCCACTTCAATCTTAAATTTCTTGAACTTGTTAAAAGAGTCAGACTTGCGTCTCATCAAGTAAATATGACCAAACCTTGTACAATCATCCATGAAAGTGATGAAGTACTCAAAACCCCCTCTAGCTGGTGTAGACAAGGGACCACACACATCAGTGTGAATAAGACTCAATATCTCTTTGGCTCTATCTACCTTTGGAGTAAATGACATTTTGGTCATCTTTCCCTTTAGACAGGATTCACACTGAGGCCAATTTTCCAATCTCAATGAGCCCAAAGGCCCATCATGGATTAACCTCTGAATCCTAGTTGAGTTGATTTGACCCAACTTTAGAAGCCAAAGATATGAGTCATTGACATTGGTTTTTCTCTTCCTAGTTAAAGGTTCAAATTGAGCGTTATTTAATTGATTGTTAATAGAGTTTAAGAAGAATAGATTTCCATATATGTACTCAGTACATAAAATTTCTTCATCTCTACTAATAGAAATACCAGAATGGAAAGATATAGAATATCCTTGATTTATTAGTTTCGCAACTGAAATCAAATTCTGTCGAAATCCAGGTACATATAAAATATCTTTTAAAACCAATATTCTATTACAATAAAAAATAAGATCCAGCTCTCCCACTGCAAGAGCCCAGACTTGTGCTCCATTTCCCACACGTAACCCATGTTTGCCCTTCTTGAGTTTTCTAATCTTTTTAAATCCCTTCAAGGAGTTATAGATGTGATCAGTGGCCCTTGAATCAACAATCCAAGTGGAAGTTAATCTAACCATTGATATAGACTCTAGATAGAAAACATTGCGTGTGTGGTTTTTCTTGGCTTGAAGATCTGGACACTCCTTTTTCCAGTGTCCCTTCATTCCACATTTGAAGTAGTTACCCTTTGATTTATCTTTGGGCTGGGTCTTAAGCTGGGCCGCTGTGTTTCCCTTCTTCCTTTTGAACTTTTTAGGCATGGGCTCAATTCTAGAGGAAGAAGCCTTAGCAATCATAGCCTTTGATTGAGATTTCATGACCTTCTCTGCCATATGGAGCTCTTTCATCAACTCAGTTAAACTCATGTTTAACTTGTTCATATTGTAATTTAACTTGAACTGAGTAAAGGAACCCGGTAGAGATTCGAGAACCATATCCACTTGGCTCTCGGTGTCAATGACAGCCCCTAAGATTTCTGCTTCCTCAAAAGCAACAATCATCTTGAGCATGTGCTCTCTGACTGATGCTCCTTCAGCCATCTTAGTGTTAATTATTGTTCAAAGAGCCTCCTGCCTTGCGGGCCGACTCTTGTTTGAGAACATAGTGGCTAGTGACTGGCTAATATCAGACGCAGAAGCCATGTGCTCATGTTTTGACTGGAGCATATTAAACATGGAGGCTAACATATAGCAGCGTGCCATTTTGTCAGCCTTCTTCCATGCCTTCTCAGCCTCTTGCTCTTCGACAGTGGAACCTTCCCCGATAACAGGGAAGGTTTTATAGAGAACATACTTATACTCTTCAGTTGTGAGTATTATGTCCAGGTTCCTCTTCCAGTCCGCATAGTTTGGATCCGTTAGTTTATTCTCTCGGAGAATAACTGTCAAATGACTAAAAGAACCTCCCACCATTTCTGAAAAAACAGAAAAATAAAAGAAAAAGATTTAGTTTGTGAAAACAAAATAAATTTGTGCACTTTATCCTTATATCAAAACTGATAATAATCGATTTAGCTCTTAGAAAAACTGACATAACTTCTTGGAAAGATTAACAATTCCCTAAGTTAAGTGTGTTGACCACCACAAATTAATTTCCCTTCTAGGTAATGATCTAGACGATAACTCCATCGAGGGGATGGCTTCATTTCATTTTCTATGGACATACCTCGCACTATAACCTCCAACGAGGGGCTGGCCAATTATAGTATGTGTCCCGAGTTATTAATTACATCCCTCCATTAGATCTAGATCCTTGTGGTATCCCCATCCTATATTGGTTCACTCCCAAGGTGACGCCAGGGGACCCACGATCTCTAATGAGGATCGTGATGGAAGCTGTGGGGCTGTTGGAACATCTCTCCCACTTAATCTTTTAAAATAAGGGGTTTTCTCTAAAAAATATCTATTTAAAAATTTTCATTAAATTTTTCCTTAACTTAAAAATAAAATATCTAAATCCATTAAAATCTCTGTGTCAAGGTTGATATCCGTTGAGAGATTTTTCCATGGACTAATTTTTTAAAAACTTAATGATTTAAAAAAAAATTCAATTAAAACTTTTTAAAGACTTTGGTCTCAAGTTTATTTGACAAAATGATTTTTCTTGTGCAAAAATAAAACAAAATGACTTTCTATGTTTAACTTACAAAAATATCTAAATCTAATATATTTTCTATACCAAGGATTAAATCATTTGAGAAAATATCTAAAGATTAATCTTTGTTCAAGTTAAAATAACCATTTAATTTTTTTAATAAAAATATTTTCTTGTCAAAAATATTCCCAAAGACTTTGGTCTTTGAGAAAATGCGCACATAGATACTCAAAAATAAATAGCATGCTAGAAAACAATAGACGTTTTCATGCTTTTCTATTTTTAAACTTAAGTGCCCAAATAATAAAATTAAACACATTAATTAATTAATTAATTAATTGTCTTATTTAATCCTAAAATTCCTTACCAATATTTTTTATGCAAAAATATTCCACAAATATTAACTATTGCAAAAATATTAACTTCGCCTGGTATAGAACCCAAAATAAAAAAAATGCAAGAAAATTACGAGAAAAATAAAAATTTCTTTTTGGTCCATTACACCCACCGCACTGGATCGAGCACACCATCCTCACTGCGGTCCACAACACCCGCTGCACTGAATAAGGACCTCGTGGGCCACCCAAGATCCAGACCCAAGCCGGCGCCGGTTCCAGTGGCCCCAGCCGGCGTCGGTCCCGGTCTGACCAGCTTCTTTTTTATTTTTATGCTGCGATTTTTTGCGATGCATTCTCTCTCTTTTTTTTTTTTTTTTTTTTTTGCAACTTTCTTCCAATTTTTAGCTCTTCGATTTCAACCCAAAATCAACAACACCAAAAACCAACAACCGCCTATACCCATTAAAATTGGGTTTACATAATTTGCTAAGGAAAAAAAACTAATTACATATGCACCTATACCTCTATCAGAGAGGTTTAATAATCAATCTATCCATACCAAAAAAGCGAAGGATCACATGTTATTCACACATATGTGTCTAGTTTTATTTAACTAGCACGCATGCTTCCTATATTTGCACAAAATCTTTATGGCTCTTATGCCAATTGAAGATTTAAAGGGGAAGCAAAGCACACAACAGAAGACAAACTGAAGAACAAAAAAAACACAGGCAGCTTCCAGACCATAGTCGGCGCCGGTCCTGGTCTAGAAGAGCTCCGAGAGGAAAAAAAAATTTACCTCTTCTTCTTGTTCTTAAAGTTGGCTGGACCAAAATGTGTGGAATCGGGGTAGGTGCGCTAGTGAAAACCTCTAGTACAATTCCTGCAAGCCTCCTACTGTGTCGGTGCATGTATATGAACGCCAACCTCTCAATCTTTCAGTATATGGCCTGCCTAACCCACGTTTGGTGAACAACTCACAGGGCTAAGGAATTTTTCAGAGAGAAGAGAAAGCTGTCAAGTCTTTTTTTCAGAGAAGAAGCAGAAAAAAACGTTATCAACTACGTACGTCTTTGTTCTCCTGTTTAACCTAAATAAAACCCTAAGTTAAACTGGATTGGCCCATTGGACTCTTAGTTTAACCTTTTGGACTAAATTAATTATTCTAATTAGAACCAAATAAATTGCCCAATAAATAATTAATTTTTCAGCCCAAATAAACTAGTCCAATTAACAAGACTATATTAGTTTGGCCCAGGTCAATCTTTAATTATTTAAATTAAGCCAAAGCCCTGAATAATTAAGTAACCCACCAAACTAATTTAATTAATTCTCTCTCTTTATAGACCTTTATTTTATTCTAACTCAATAATTAAATCAGGCTACTTAAATAAAATAAATTCTATTTAATTTAAGACCAATTCCTTAGCCTGTATATAATTAGAACTTACGGTATATACTGGGGACTAAGAGACACACCGCATTGGCTACTAAAATGACCAAAATACCCTTACCATATAAATAGCTGTATTTTGCATTTTAAATATTTCCTAATATCACCATAAGAAAATATTGACCCCAAGGACAATACTGCGTTAGCAAAGTCTCCGACTTATAGGTAAAATGACTAAAATACCCCTTTATACATCATAGTACATTAAAGAGGAAGAAATGTACTAACACCTCTCTAAATGACATCTACCATCCTTAGACTTCTAGTCCAATGATCCACGACTTCCTTGATTGTTTCCGCTTTCCAATGGAGCTACCCTAAAGCAAACATCCAAATCATGTTTTTCAGGGTCCTGAATATTTAGATCATTCAGACAACCACAAGGGGCGATATAGTATAGAAACTATCTTGTACAAGTCTGTCTTAACTAACTAGTCACACATACCCAAAATACAAGTATATTGGTCCTACTATAGAACCTCAACTAAAAACAAATCAAAGTACAAGCTTCTAGCTTCGTCAGACCACCAACTTATACTCAAGTTATAAAGTACTAGTCCACGCTGTAGCAATAGTAGTCTAGGTTTCTACCATATAGTACTTTAAGAAACTACTACTATAGGTCCTGTTCTACGTATTCGAAATACGCTTATGTCATAAAGTGAGTAGACTACTTACTGGCTGAAGGTAAGCCATTCCCCCATTTGGAATTCATAATGCAATAACCTCGACATGATGAGATTCCCATTCTCATCAATCAGTTAAAAATAAACGTTTATTCGTTATGTAACCCGTTATCCATACCTTACTGTGATAGACCATCATTCACATGGACCACTTACTTAAACACAATAGGTCTTTTCCAAACGTAATTAAGCACAAATAAAATGTAAATACACAAATAATTTTTAAGAATAAATTCTTTTATTAAAACATTCGATATTTACATCAAAAACTTAATCTAAGAGGGTATGTTTCCCAACAGGTTTGCTATTTCACATTCAGGCTTGATGGCTAAATCTCGTGGAATGGCTAACAACGATATTAAACTTTTTGTAATAAATTTAAAGGTTTTAACTTTGAGAGAGATTGATGATATTTCTAGTATAGACGAAGTTAGTGAAGAGGCCAGGATTACTGTTTCTTTGAATGATGAAGGAGTTTGTAAAGTATAAAATGAACTATTAGTTTTTTAGGTTTTAGTTGGTTTTTGGGTAGAAGAAGTTGAAGTTAAAAGATTCATTGTAAGGGGAGATTTTGCTAAGGTATTGCTAGGTAAAGGAGGATAGGGAGCAAGAATTGTATATCTGTTTACAGGTGTAGGACTTCAAGGACGAATATCGTGCTCCATAATAACTTCTTTGCTACCACTAATTCACTTAACTTTTAGTGCAATTCTTCACTGATTAAAAGGATAAGGAATCTTATTTTCTTTGTCCTTGTAAGAATTTGTTTGTCGAAAAATGGAGAAGAGAATTTGATTCTCCTTTGATAAATTTAATATCAAAATTAAAGTTAGGAAGTAGTGCTTGCTATCTGACAAAAATCTGTTTTGCAGTAAGTTTTTTCACATCTTTTTGTAAAACATCTTTAGCAGCATTGCAATCAATACGAAAAAATAAACCTCTTGTTTACCAAATCACATTAAAATTTAGAAATGCATAACATAATAGAAAGGAATTCTTTCTTGATAGAGCTGTAATTTTTTTGACTGGATAGTCAAATACTAGAATGATATCTGTGATGGATTTAAAGAACAGGGGAGCATGCACAGGAGACAAAAATAGAGGAAAACAACATTGAACCAACAGCATGGAAGCGTTAAGATCATACATTTGTGTGCTTTAAACCTCTTAGGTTGTGTAGGAACAGACTGAACCACGAAAATAGCCTCTCCTTGCGAAGCTTCCGGTTGAAAACCCGCTAACCTCCTACTTCGCCTTGTTTGCATGAATGCCAAGCTTTTCGGCTCATGGAATATTCTACTACCTCAATCCTTGTTAGTGAAACAAAGAGTGAAGAGGAGTAGTCTCAAAACTCCTTGGTTCTCTTGCTATTGATTAGCACAGCTCCAAGGAAAAATAAGAGGACAAGGAGACGTGAGAGAGAGAGAGAGCTCCGTAAGAGGGAGAGAAAACCTTGGGAAAAGATTAGGGTTTTTGCTTCCAAGAGGCTTGTCTTATGGTTAGCCAAAACTAGGTCACAGATATCTGATAACAATATCCCTCGGGATATAATTTTTCAAATACTCGGATGTTATCAAGAGAATAAGCTTGGCTTAACCCTAAACTCATTTGAACCGTATCTGGAAGAAACCCTACGGTCCAAGCTATTGAGTCAAAATAATATTTATTATTTTTCTTGGACCCAAAAGACCCAAAATAATAAACATTAATTATTTATTTCCTGGACTTATAGAAATAACCCAATACATAATTAATGAGCCCAAATGAACCAAAATAATTAAATTTTAATTATTTATTTCTTGAGCTTATATAAATAACCCAATAAATAATCAAGTATTAATTATTTCCCTTTAGTTTAAGCCCAGGTTAATTTTCTAATTATTCAAACTAGACCTAGACCCTGAATAATTAACTAACCAATTAAACCAGATAATTAAATTTTCTCAACTCCAATTTTTATTTTATTTATTTATTTATTTTATTCCAGTCTAATAATAAAATAGACTTCCTGAATAAAATAAAATAAAATAAAATCCTCTTTAATTGAGACCAATTCCTCAACCCAAAATTAATTAAGACTTACAGGCTATTTCGAGGACCAAAAAGACACATCGCATTGGCTGCTGAAATGACCAAAATACCCCAGCTATATAAATAGTGGTATTTTACATTTTAAATATTTTCTAATATCACCATAAAGAAATATTGACCCCAAGGACAATGATGCGTTAGCAAAGTCTCTGACTTACAGGTGAAATAACTAAAATACCCCTCTACATATCGCCGTACATTTAGAGAGAAAAAAGTGTACTAACACCTCTCTAAATGACATCTATCATCCTTAGGCTTCTAGTCTAATGATCCACGACTTCTTGGAGTGTTTCCGCTTTCCAAGGGAGCTACCCTAAGGCAAACATCCAAGTCATGTTTCCCAAGGCCTGGACATTTAGATCATTCAGATAACCACAAGGGGTGATATAGTGTAGAAACTATCTTGTACGCGTCTGTCTTAACTAACTAGTTACATAAACCCAATATGCAAGTATATTGGTTCTACTATAGAACCTCAACTATAGCATATCAAAGTATATGCTTCCAGCTTCATCAGATCACCAACTCATACTCAAGTTGTAGAGTACTAGTCCACGCTGTAGCGATAGTAGTCTAGGTTTCTACCATATAGTACTTTTAGAAACCACTACTACAGGTCCTGTCCTACGTATTCGAAATACGCTTATGTTATGAAGTGAGTGGACTACTCACTGGCTAAAGGTAAGCCATTCCCCATTGGAATTCATAACATAATAACTTAAACATGATGAGATTCTCATTCTCACCAATAGGTTAAGAATAAATGTTTATGTGTTTAAATAACTCATGATTCATACCTTACTGTGAAAGACCACTATTCGCATAGATAACTTATTTAAATATAATGGGTCTATTCCAAACGAAATTGTGCACAAATAAATAAAAAATAAATTCACAAACGATTTTTTAAAATAAATTCTTTTATTAAAATATTCGATATTTACATCAGAAACATAGTCTAAGAGGGCATACTATCCAACAATCTAACTAATTGTTCACTAAAGGAATCTGATCTCTTTTGTTTGAGGATACCTTCATAACTAAGTTTAGAGGCATCAGTTTTAGCAATCATAAAAGCATTAGGATCTGGAATCTCAAGATAATGAGGTTTCTCGACGAGCATTTTGATATTCTGAACAGTTTGGGTCTATTCTGTACCCAAAGCTATAGGATTTTTGCGAAGGTGTTGATATAGTAGTTCACAGAGTTGTCATGCCATTTGGCCTTAATAATACTTGGAGTAAATTCCAAAAGGTCATGAACAATATTTTTACCCCTTATACAACCTTTACCATTGTCTATATTGATGATATCCTAGTTTTTAGTGAATCCCAAAACTAACACTTTAAGCATCTTTCTCTTTTTCTTGATATTATCACGAAAAATAAGCTGGTTGTAAGTGCTAAGAAACTAAAACTTTGTCAAACTCAAATCTACTTTCTAGGTCACGAACTACACCAAGGTATGTATAAACCAATTTGTAGAGCTATCGAATTGGCAGATAAATTCCTAGATGAAATTAAAGAGAAAACTATGTTACAGCGCTATTTAGGATGCCTTAATTATATTTCTGACTTTATCCCAAACCTTAGACAACTCTGCGAACCACTATATCAATGCCTTCGCAAAACTCCTATAGCTTAGCGTACAGAATAGACCAAACTGTTTAGAAAATCAAAATACTCGTTGAGAAACTTCCTTGTCTTGAGATTCCAGATCCTGATGCTTTTATGATTTTTGAAACTTATACCTCTGAACTTGGTTATGGAGGTATCCTAAAAATAAAAAAAAAAAACAGATTCCTCCAATGAACAACTAGTGAGATATCATTATGGTATTTAGCTATCCAATTAGAAAAATTATAATGCCATCAAGAAAGAAATCATTTCTAATATGTTAGGCATTTCTAAATTTCAAGATAATTTGGTAAACAAAAGGTTTCTTCTTTATATTGATTGCAAAGCTACTAAAGATGTTTTACAAAAAAAATGTGAAAAACATTGTTGCAAAATAGATTTTTGCCAGATGGCAAGCACTACTTTCTAACTTTGATTTTGATATTAAATTTATCAAAGGGGAATCAAATTCTCTTCCCGATTTTCTAACAAAAGAATTCTTATAAAGACAAACAAGATAAGATTTCTTACATTAATCAGTGAAGAATTGCACTATAAATTGAGTGAATTGGCAATAGCAAATAAGTCATCATGGAGCACAATATTCGTCCTCGAAGTCTCACAGCTACAAATAGATATACAATTCTTGCTTCCTATCCTTTTTACCGAGCAATACCTTAGCAAAACATTCCCTTACCATGAATCTTTTAACTTCAACTTCTTCTACCCAAAGACCAACTGAAACCCAAAAAACTGATAGTTCCTTTTACGCCTTAACAACTCCTTCATCATTCAAAGAAGCAGTAATCCCAGCCTCTCCATAAACTCTATCCAAAATAGAAATATCCTCAAACTCTCCCAAAATTGAAACCTTTGAATTTTTTACAAAAGCTTTAATACCATTGTTAGCCATTCCATGAGATTTATCCATCAAGCCAGAACGTGAAATAGTAAACCTTCTCTACCTTGAAGCCTACAATCAATCCAACCAACTGTTCAAGTAGATCCCCTCAAACCAAACTTTATTATGAATACATCCTTTTTTGTTGCAGGTTTAATTGAATTTGAAAATGAACATAATACCTCTAGAAATCATAAAGGCATTGCTTATTTGAGGTGTCGTATCATCAAAATCTTTAATTTCAATACCTGGCCTATATCACTAATCTACGTTCCCATTTAGTTTAAAAACCCTTTTAAACCACCTATCTACCACTTCATGAACTATATAGATGCCTAGTATAATTTCTTATTCCTTTGAGACCTTTCACATACGTAGTTTGTTAAGTATAGAAAAGGGATCATTAATACCATACCCAGATCGTTCTACCAATGGTGAAAAATATTTGGTGGCAACCAAGATACTCTTTTAACTCGGAAATACTCCAGTTTGCAACCTATGTTAAAGAAAATCAACTTTCTCAGTTTCCAGTACATATCTAGTACTATAAATTCTTTCTTGAAAAGAAAATTTGTTATATAACTGGTTGGAACTATAAATTAGAAAGCCTTGATTTAGTTAAACATTTCTGTTGAGAAATTAAACTTAAAGGATGGTTGCCAAAGCCTTCAACATCAACAAATTCCACAACACCAATAAAAAGGGAAATAGACGCTCTCTCTTTCTCTAGTAAAGGAAAATCCAAAATCTTAAAAGCAAATCTTCAACTCTAGCTTCAAATTTGCAACACCATAGTCAATTAGTAGAGGATAATAGTCATGATGAAACTCAGCCTAACTTTGGCTTTTTTTTATAATGGAGACATGGATAACCCAACCGGTATTACAATAACATACCTTTGTCAAAGTTCATAATAACAAGACTCTACTCGAAAAGAAAAAGTGAACTTTGACAACAACAACTGTATAACATGTCAAAGCCACTTTTTGTAGTCACAGACCTCATATGCAAAATCATTCATTATACCGACAAAAGTAGTGGACCCTTTCAATAAAAAAGAATCTTGGCACAATTTCTACATGTGGCCGATAGCCTAATGCCTACTTCACATGTCGTGGACCTCACAACAATAATGCAAGATGCACTCCATGCTACTTTAACCTATTTAAGGCTCCAATTCCTTCGAAAGAAAACTCTTTAAATGCAGAAATTGATTAATTTTTATTTTAATTTCAAAATTTTGTATTTTAAATACTTCCATCTTGTAACTCTCAAAACAGGTGTGCAATAAGAATTCAATGAATATTTTGAAGAATTTGTGAATAATTCCTGAGTGCATGTTTTTTGTATCAGAGCCATGGCTATTCTCTACTCTGTCATGATTCATTTAACCATGTCCGAGTAAGCTCCTTACTTTCTCTTTCTATTCTTGCATGATGTAGTCTTTAATATTTTTTCTTTATTTTCTTCCATTCTTCTTGCTACTATGTGGTTGAGCAGTAACTGTGAAAGCAACTCATACATTAGTCAGCCTAGAATGGATTGGATTGGGCTGCTGATTAGCCTAGGTTAGCGTATTGGCCTAGACCCTAGGGTGATCATGTAGCTCTCAACCTCTGCATAGTAAATAGGTTTATCCTAGGAAGAAAAGAAGAAAATAACCATATGGAATAATAGAGTAGAAACCTTTAAGATTACTGATTGTCTAGATAAGAAAGAGAAAATTCCCTATTAACCATGGCTTCTAGTTCAAACTTGTCTAATATTAATATCGAAACTATTAATGATATTGAAATAAGCTCTTAGTTAGATAGAAATGAATCCAGATTAATGAATTGAAAAATGCTAACAGAGAAGTTTGATAAAATTTGTGAAAAAGGAAGACTTTATCCAAAATTATAATATCAAAACTACAGAAAAAATAATTTCCATTAATAAACCATATGGTACTATCCATCTGTTTAATTCAAAAACTTTAGAATTATATAGAAAAAACAAATATAGATATTTGCATATTGGATTAATGCAAGTAGCTATCAAACTCTTATATCGATTAGGAATTAATTCACTTATCTATCTTTTATTAAGAGATAGCAAACATCTACACTTTAATAATAGTCTTTTGGCAGTACTTGAATACAATACAACAAAATGGTCTCGTTTATTTTAACCATTATCCTAATTTCATAGTAGATTTCATCGACCCACATATTCTTAAAACTTTAACTCTAAATATTCAAACCAAACATTTAGACTTTGAACTTGGATCTAAATCTCTTGGGTTAATTTATTGTGTCTATTTCAAAATAATGAAAACCACTATCAATCCAAAAGCAAAAGTCATTTAGGAAATCTTAGAGAAACTTGTTTGTTAGAAACCAATTTTTAAAGATTCAATACTTTTGTCCTTCAATTTCTCAAATGGGATGATGTTCTTCATGATACAAAATAGAATTTTGAACATATAATCAATCCCAAAAGATATTATGAATCCAATCAAATAGATAGAATTACAGAAACATCTTCGGGAAATATTAAGCTTGAATTTAGTCGAAGATCTTTTTCTGTAGCCTCCTTCTCTTCTTTTTAGAGACCTCTTTTTCGATGTCAGATTACTCAAAAACTCAGTAGTTTTGATTTTTCTATGAAATTCCTAAAATGAATTATGAAGATGACATTAGTATAAAATCATCAAGTCCTCCTAATTCAAAAATGCAAATGCCAAATACTTTAATGGCGGTCTCTTCTAATGATGAATTTAACTTAGATAAAACGTATTTAAAATAATTGTGGAACAAGCCTATAATCAATTAAAAATAGATTGATACTTTGCTACATAAAGCTTGATGAAAGACTTAGATTGCGAGAAAAATATTATTTTGATTTAAAGAAATTCAGAAAGCATTTAGATTCCTTTAATTGGTATGAATGTTTAGAAAAATATAATCAAATAGAATCAATAAACATGATTGCTCAAAAATGGTATACCACTAAAAACGAAGTAAAAGAATCTACAATGCCTCATTCGAAAGAAATTAAAATCCCTGTTGAAGGTCACATAGTTACAACCTCTCCTTTTAAAGTTGAAAATTTAGACAAACAATGTGATATTACTAATAAAGATTAAAATAAAGTAATTCAACAAAATAATTATACAAATCAAATTATGATCACTATGGCAAATAAAATTGAATAATTAGATAATAAATCTACTGTTAGAAAAATACCTAACTCAAAGATTCATGGGTCTATTTCGTTAGCGGTTTGCATGTGTGCTTTCGAAGAGATTTCAAGAACTTTTTTTTTGTATTTAGTTGTTTTAATTTATTATTTATGTTTTTTAACATATCTAGTTGCACTTACCACCAGCCCATTTTTCGTGATAATGTTACGAAAAAGAGAAAGATGCTTAAAGTATTGGTCTAGGGATTCACTAAAAACTAGGACATCATCGATATAGATAATGATAAAAGTTGTATAAGGGGTAAAAATATCGTTCATGACACTTCCAATTTTGATGTCTCCATTCTCCATATTTTGACTACTAGTTGTACTGGAGTTCTTCATAGGTGGTGGCATAACTATTTGACTGATCAACAACGCCTTGAAATTATAAATGCCTCTAAAGTACAAACCAAAAGCACAGTAGATATTAAAGGCCAACCTGTAACAACAACAGAAGTAGTACTAGATTACTTAAAAACTTTTATGTTTACTTTAACCCAATATTTTGTAAGAAATCCTCCACAATTAGCTTATCGCAGTTCTAAAATCCATATTAATTTAACTTGCCTTAAATTACATGATTTTAGTGTTAGAAAGTATGCCCTCAAAGATTATGTATTATGTATTAACATAATGCTATAAGATGTTTATTCATTTAATTTAGTTTATTTCTTATATTATTGCACGTTTAAAAGTCCAAGTATGACAAGAAATGGTCTATGTGTTAGGTTGTTCTTCACAGTAAGATATAAACTATGGGTACTTGTCACATAAATAAAATTGAGTTCTTAGTTGTTTAATGAAACTGGGTATCTTATCAAGGTAAGACTATTATGCCATGGTTTTCAATGAGGAATGGTTTATCTTGAATCAATAAGTAGTTTACTCACATCATAGGTATAAGTGTATTTCAAAAACATAGAACTAAACCAGTAGTAGTAGTCTTTCTTAAAGTACTATAATTATAGAGATAAGACTATTACTGCTATAGCGTAAACAGATACCTTTATATTTGAGTATGAGTTGGTGATCTAGCGAAGTTAGGGTTTTATACTTTGATGTATGTTGGGTGAGATTTCTTTTGTGAGATCAATATCTTTGTATGTTGGGTGTATTACTCTAGTTAGTTAAGACAGACTCATGTAAAAGAGTTTCTATACTTCATTTAGTGAGGTTTAATCACCTTATTGTGATTGTACAGGATAATCTAAATAATCCAGGGCCATAAGAATGTGACTCTAAAATGTGTGCTTTTTAAGTAGCTTCCAATGGTAAGCAAGTACATTCAAGTGAGTCATAGATTATCGGACTAAAAATCTAAGGATGATAGATATCTTTGAAATGGGTGTTAGTACATTTATCTTGTTTTATTGATGAGTGTTACATGGAGGAATATTTCCGTCATTTCACCTGTAGGTCGGAGATATTACTTTAAGAAAATTATTATTGGGATCAATATTTTTATATAGTGATAAATGAAAATATTTAAAATGATAAAATGAGACTATTTAATATTAAGGACATTTTGATCATTTTAGTAGCCATAAATAATATGTCTCTTGGTCCCCAGAATAGCTCAAGTTACCTTTGTGTTGTTTAGACACAATCTGGGTTTAATAGATAATTATTTGGAAGAGAAATAAAATTTATTCTAAGAGTCTAATTAGAATTAATTAATTGGTCTTGGATTTTAATAAGGCTCAGAAAAGATAATTAATTAATTAAAAGAATTGAGTTGGAATAAATTAATTAATTGGGCTGATATATGTTGACATATGTTAAGAGTCTAATTAAAATTAATTAATTAGTCTTGGATATTTAATGAGGTCCAGAAAAGATAATTAATTAATTAAGAGGATTAGGTCAGTCTTGAATTAATTTTTTAGCAAAACACCTAGCCCATTAGGGCTTGATGATTTTTAGCCATTAGGGCTTATGGAAGCCCTAAGCTGGTCGAAAATAAGTAGAAGAGGAAAAAAAAAAACCGACTACGTTTTTTAAGTTTTTTTTTCTCCAGTGTGCCGCCGGCTCTCTCTCTCTCTCTCTCTCTGGTTCTTTCGGCCCTTCTCTCTCTCCTCTCTTGGAAAGTGTTTTGATTATTCAAGAAGGTACTCTCACCAAGCTAACACTAAGAATAAGGTAGAGCCATACTTCGAAAGATGAAGAGAAAAGACGTTTGGTGCGTAGGAGTAGAAGATTGACAAGAATTTCTCTTGAATCGCAGGCACCCTCTTTTTCCTTTCCAACACAAGAAATACCAGTGCAACCTGTCCCCACATTGGTTAATCTGCGACCAGCAAAAAAAAGTAAGTACTCTCTTCTAGATGTGGCTTGAAAAAATTGAAAAATTTCCGCTGCGTTTTGCTTTGATGTTTTTCCACAATCCTTCATTTAGATGGTATAAAGATACGTTTCTTCAAAAAGAAATACTTAGATCTGATTGTCGCCATGTGTTTTAGAAAGAACGCTTTATCTCTGGATTACCTCCATTATTTGCTAAAAAAGTTAGACAAAAACTTAAATTATATTGGGGTAATATTGTTCCTTATGAAACACTCTCTTATGGTCAATTAATTAATTATATGAATCAAGAATCAATAGATCTCTGCACTGATTTAAAACTTAAAGCTCAAATGGAACACTATTATCTAAATATATATACTAAGAGTGAAGAGGGGATAGAAATGTCATTGAAGGTTTAAAGGGGGAACAAAGCACGCAGCGGAAGCAAAAATTGAAGAACTGAAGAACAGGAAACACACAGGCTGGAGCCGGCGCCGATCATAGCCTAGCGGGACTCCGAGGGAAATTTTTTTTTACCTCTTTTCTTCATTCTCAAAATTGACTGGACCAGAATGTATGGGATTGGGGTAGGTGCACTGGTGGAAACCTCTGGTACAATTCCTATAAGCCTCCTACTCCGTCTGTGTATTTATATGAACACCAACCTCTCGATCTTCCAATATATGGCCTGCCTAATCCACGTTTGGTGAACAACTCATAGGGCTAAGGAATTTTTCTTGGAGAGAGAAAGGAGGCGTCTGTTTTTTTTTCCCTCACGCCGGAAGAAGAAAAAAAAAACAACGTTTTTTTCTTAACCCTCAGTAAAAACCACGTCCTTCTTTATCTTCCTATTTAACCTAAATAAAACCCTAGATTAAATTGGATTGGCTCATTAGACTCTTAGTTTAACCTTTTGGACAAAATTAATTATTCTAATTAGAACCAAATAAATGGCCCAATAAATAATTAATTTTTCAACCCAAATAAACTAGTCCAATTAACAAGTCTATATTAGTTTAGTCTCAGGTCAATATTTAATTATTCAAACTGAGCTAAAGCCCTAAACAATTAATTAACTCACCAAACCAATTTAATTAATTCTTTGTCTTCATGGACCTTTATTTTATTCTAATACAATAATTAAATTAGACTACTTAAATAAAATAAATTCTATTTAATTTAATTTAAGACCAATTCCTTAGCCTATATTTAATTAGGACTCACGGTCTATACTGGGGACCAAAAGACACACCGCCTTGCTACTAAAATGGCCAAAATACCTTTACCATATAAATAGCTGTATTTTGCATTTTAAATATTTCTAATATCACCATAAGGAAATATTGACCCTAAGGACAATGCTGCGTTAGTAAAGTCTCCGACTTATAGGTGAAATGACTAAAATACCCCTTTATACATCGTCGTACATTAGAAAGGGAGAAATGTACTAACACCTCTCTAAATAACATCTACCATCCTTAAGCTTCTAGTCCAATGATCCACGACTTCTTGGATTGTTTCCGCTTTCCAATGGAGCTACCCTAAAGCAAACATCCAAGTCATGTTTCCCAGGATCTTGGATATTTAGATCATTCAAACAACCATAAGGGACGATATAGTATAGAAACTATCTTGTACAAGTCTGTCTTAACTAACTAGTCATACATACCTAATATGCAAGAATAGTGGTCCTACGATAGAACCTCAACTATAGTATACCAAAGTATATGCTTCTAGCTTCGTCAGACCATCAACTTATACTCAAGTCGTAGAGTACCAGTCCACACTGTAGCAGTAGTAGTCTAGGTTTTTACCATATAATACTTTTAGAAACCACTATTACAGGTCATATTCTACATATTCGAAATACGTTTATGTCATAGAGTGAGTGAAATACTCACTGGCTAAAGGTAAACCATTCCCTATTTGAAATTCATAACATAATAACCTAGACATAATGAGATTCCCATTCTCATCAATCGGTTAAGAACAAACATTTATATGTTAAGTAACCCATGATCCATGCCATACTGTGAAAGACCACCATTCCCATAGACCACTTACTTAAACACAATGGGTCTTTTCCAAACGTAATTGTGTACAAATAAAAATGTAAATTCACAAACAATTTCTAAAAATAAATTCTTTTATTAAAACATTTGATGTTTACATCAGAAACCTAGTCTAAGAGAGCATATTTCCTAACAGTCATAACATATTATTTCAATAATTTTTAATTTCTTTTTCCTTCAAGTATTTTAAAATCTAATGGTTTAAATTTTAAAGTGTTGTAATGAATGAATAAAACTTTATCAAGAATATCATATTACTCATTGTATGGTTTAGATTCATTTGGTCGTCATGGTTAGTTTAGTCATTTTATAATATTTTTATTTTTTCCTTCCTTTTGATTTTAATTTTAACAGTTTAGATATAAATTTGTGTGGCTCTAATTTCCCAAAACTCCTACCCATCCTCAGCCCCCTACGTTTCTCACCCTTCCTCTTCTAAGGTTTTTCAACTCCTCTTCCGTTTTGCTCTGGCTTTGTCCTCCATCGGGACTTCCCCTTCAACTGCATATTCCATATTGCCAAACCCCTAGCTTCATCTTCATCTTCATCGCGGCTCTTGGATTTCCAAACTTTTTTTTAGTCCTGTTGGTTTTAGATTTGTTCCTTCATATTCGCAGTAAACCTAAGCAAGCACAGTGGTCGAGATCCGGCCTCGTCGGATTTCATCTGTATTGTATTCATTCCTCCGCTAGATCTACTCAATAACAACTTTCTAACATCTAAAAGCATTGAATCAAGCGCGGGATTCACTTCGCTAGTTCAATTCGATGCTGGGCTTCTCAAATCAAGTGCCGGATTTTACAGGCCATTTACGACCACACCGGGTTTCCCCCACTTGATCAGGCACTAGTTTTTCCTTTTTGGTCTTTGCATCTTCGACATTTTCTTCCTCCACAGCCACCGCACATATTTCCTACTCTGCTCATATTATTGAATTGACATCTTCCCAGCTTCAAGAATACACCGAGGTGACCTTATGGGCTCAAAAAAATTTGTCCACTGGAGGTAAATTGGTTCCTTTCAAAATTCTTGGGTTTATTGGATTTTATTTGAACAAAAACAAAAAGCAACAGAAACACTTTCCTTCGCTGGCATGTATGATTGTTACGTTTTCTTTAACTGTGCGAAACATAAAGGGGATAGTATGTTAGGAATTTGAGTGCTTCTCAATTGTTACCCAAATTTATGGGTTTCTCTAATTGCGGAATTGATTTGGCCACTTATGCACCTAATAGTGATCTGATTTCTGTGTTGTGCAAGTGACATAGTGTGTCTCTATTGGTGGCTATACTTTGTGACCCAACAGACGGTACTGAGGAAACTATGTAGGGACAATATTGTTTTATTTTTCTATGTTAATTGTTAATTGTTTTGGTTGCAGTGGTGGCCCTGTAGTACTTTCATATTTAGTTTTCTATTGTGCAATGATCACATTCTACCTAACATTAAAATAACCCCATTTTCTAATGATTCTTGTTTTATTTGCCTTCTTGTTGTTCTATTTTTGCCATGCTGTTGTTTAAGTTGTCAAACTTTTGCACGTTGATGTTTAATCCTTTTCAAAAGTAATCTATGATTATGCGGGAGGAGTAGAAGATATTAGAAGGGCTAAAGTGGGCATGTACTCATTTCTATTTTATAGGTTACACTTTATAGAAATGCTAGAATGGAGTGCCTAATGTCATGATTTTATACCTTTGCAGGTTCGCAATGTCATTCCTGCCGGTACTTCTTTCATAGATGACTGTGGTAAGTTCCTTAGTGACTAATGAGGGGGAAAATATGTGGTGTTTTTAGAGGAATTATGCTTAATTTGCATGTTATATGATGTTATAGGCTGATCCTAAATTGGAAGCTATCAAGCAAAGAAGAATGTAAGAAGTAATGGCTTAATATGGCATCATCAGTAATTGGGTTTTGGCTGTTAATTTCTCCTCACGTTAAAGCTTAGTTAGCCTTACCAATTGTTGATAAATAAAGATACCATCAAAACTCAGAATAGGCAAAAGCAGAATAGGCAAAAATATAGGAAGATGTAAAGAGGTTGGGATTATTATTTATCTGATTGTTCTCGTGTTGTCCATTAGTTTGGTTTTACTTTCATGGAGTTTTAAAAAAAAAAATCTTTAAGAATTTCTTGATTGGAATTGTCTTAGCTATTGATGTAGGGAGGCTGATAAGAGAAGGCAAATGATGCTCAGCCAAATTCTGACATCTGAAACATGAGAAAGATGTAAGTCTAACATGGATATGGTTTTCCTTATGCATCTTCTACTTTGGCTTTCTCAAAGTTTACAAGTTGGGGTACATCATTTCCAAGCAAATGCTTTGCTGCAGAAATTTGGGAATATAGGCTCATTTAGGTAGATGCAGCCAATTTTTAAATCGAACAACATTAGTATCTTATAATCTAGATGATCAAATAATAGGATAAAAGCTAGATCTTTGAACTTTAGAGTGTCAGCCATGACACTGAGTGTTTCATTCAATATCTGACAATAATCCTACTAAAAGTCTTCTTTCACAAGGAGCAAATGATATGCCAATGATGGCACAAAATATATAGTTGGTCAAGCACTTGAGTGTGTAGTTTTATTGAGTTTAGTGTTTTTGTATAGCTTTGATTTCAATGTTTTGTGGAGTTTTTTAAAGCAGGATGGTAAATTCAATTTTGAATGAAGTTTTTAAATAATGAGCTATTTCTTTGAATGAAGATTTGTATATTTTGCATAACTAAAAGTATTGATGGTGCTAAACTTGTTAAATATATCCCACAAATAGCTTTTATTCTTTGAAAACCATAACTTAATTGTCTTGTTAGTTTCTTTATTTATAGAAAGGTGTACACTTAGTCCTTGAATAATACCGCATGATCTCTACTGATCTGCAATGAACATGATTCAACACGTTATATGCTTAGGCACACCTGTTGGCTGCTAGGGTGGAGTCACCTTGCTATCAACCTTGTAATGGATGCAAACTAAAAAAATACTAAATATCCACAACAAAGTAATAAGACCATTTGCTTAAATGGCACACAACAAGACCTCAATGTTCTAAATATGAAATTTTAGAGACAAAAATATTAGAAAATATTTGAGCAGCAACACATACATATAAGCAGGAACATAAAACAACATACCCAAATAAAGAACAGAACAAGAATGAAGTAATATATTGACCAAGATATCTTGAGGTAAGGCTTCAAGAGCAGACTTTGCTGAAGTGAAAAATGAACTTTTAGTACTGCACTGTTTCTTACTGGGTGTTGAGTTGAATAATTCAACCTCCATGATATCATCCACAGTCAAAGACACCTTTTTTCTCCCAAACGATGTACTTCTCACCAAGTAAATTCCAAAGCCTTCATTTGCCTTTCCAAATGATCTATTCCTCAATAGCCCCATCCTACGCCCTTCGCTGGTTTATCCAAAAGACATACTCCTGGCCAACCCTGTTCCAAAACTTTCACTTCCTCGCAACAATTTGCCATTGTGCTCTTCTTTTTCTTTTCACACAGTTCAAACGGTTTAAATCCTTCACTCCAAAGATCTGATTTTTCACCTAAAAAAATAACAAACAACAAAGTCAATAAGATTGGAAAAAGAAGAAAAATAGAAGTGCACCCAATTTGTGAACAAATGAGAAAACAAATAAAAAAAAAAAAAAAGAAGCAAGGATTTCTGGGCAGAATTTGAATTGTATGCTACAGATCTTTTGGTTAGGGTGGATGTAAATATAGCTTTAGTTGGTATGCTAGCACCATATGTTAGGATTGAACAACCATCTGCATCACAAGGAGTGTTTGGTCGCCTACAGCAAGCTTATGGGGCTCTACCTAGCAGGAATAATCTTCCATGCCATGGTGATGATTATTATGTTTATAAAAATCAATATTTTCCTAGTAAGTAATCATTGTGGCTAGATAGGGGTGAAACTGTTGTTTATTTTCTTTTATTTTAGCTTTAAGTTACATCATTCTTAGTCTTTTTTAAATGCTGATGCAGTGTGTTTGAGGCGGAAAGACCTAGTTGTAAATTTAGTATAAATCAAAGGATTGCTACTTACTTCTATAAGGTAAGTTTTCGATTCTTAATGTGTAGATCATCTAGGAGGCCCTATAGTTACTATATCCTCTGTAGGAAATAAATACAACCTCATTTTTGTATGAAAAAAATCAATATGCTTGAAAAAAATTGTGTTGCTAAATTAGGGTTAGTTTTCATAGATTGAGGAGTTGGTCTACACCTCAATGGAAGTCAGTTGCTAAAATATTAGAATTTTCTGTCTCCCTTAAAGCCTGTATTTCATGAATGATCTTAACTTTTAAAATCATGCTTATTTTGAACAAGAATTCTACTAAATCAATTTTAGATGCAACCTAACCATCTTTTTGGGTTTCGTGTTTAGGTTCTTATGCGGTTAGTTCTCTCGGTTTGACTTAGATAATGTCAAATGTAATCTTTTCCCCTCTAGTTAACCAAATGATTGGTGAGGTAAATATGTTTTGAAGTTCAAAAGCATGATATTTGTAGCTACAAAATGATAAATTAGAAGAGAGAGAAAGAATTTAGACATGTTAAAGGGCAATCGCAACTAGATATCAATTCCTAAAACATGGAATTTACTCATTTTTCTCTTGGATGGAACCCCAAGGGTTTGTTTATACTTTAATTGTTTATTGGATGATCAATCTTATTGCAATTTCTAACTTAAGATACTTTAGATTAGCATTTTCATGGGAGATTTTAGTTGCATTAGATATATTGCTTTCGCTTTCATCAACTCAAGTGTACTAGAATATCTATCTTCTCATTTATTTTGCATAGGTGTGCATATAGTGATGTTTCTCTTATTCTATTTCTGATTTGACCTGCAGATTATTTTCCAGGAGTTTAAAGACAAACTTCTTGAACCAGGTTTAGTGGATCATATTATTGTTTCTAATAAGTCAGTTGCAAAAGTATATGTGAGAAGTAGACCAGTGAATTCAAGTAACCATGATAGTGGGGAAGGATTTCATAGAACGCAAGTCAGTAGTACCCTTACTACAGGGAATAGTACAAGCCAGTATAAGAATTATTTTAACATTGAAAGTGTTGAGTCCTTTGAGGGGAAGCTGGAAGAAACGGGGGGTCTAAAAAAGAACAGGGGCTAGACTATATTAGTAACAAGTAAACTTTTTGTGCGTATCTCCAAATATTTTGGGAATAAATACCAATCGTAAGGTCTGAGACGAACCAGAAAGCACTTGATCATATCATGATCAACTTTGCAAGCCTACTTGGGTATTGAGTATCTACTTGTAAGAACTGAACTCTTTGGAAGCCCAAGAAGCTCTGGCTATAGATCCACATGATTATATACCTGTTACATATAACCAGTTGCTTGTAGAAATGGATGGATTTGGGACCACTACTGGAGTTATCGTTCTTGCTGGCCCCAATATACCTGATATCCTAGATAAAACCTTATTAAGGCTTGGTCAATTTGATTGCCAAATTAGCATAGATAAGCCAGATATCAAAGGTAGTGAAGAGATATTTCAAATCTACTTGAAAAAGATCAAGCTTGATCATGAACCATCCTACTATTCTTAGAGACTTGCTGCCCTTACTTTTAGATTTACTGGAGCAGACAATGCAAATGTCTGTAATGAAGCTACTTTAATTGATGCAAGGAGTAAGGAATCACAGATAAAAATGGCACATTTTGATCCAGCCAAAGATAGAATTATTGGTGGTCTGGAGAAGAAAACAAGGTAATAATCCATCCTGAAAACTTCTGGTTGAACATTGTCTTTTATTCTTGTATGGTAAAGATTTAAAAAATGCTATTAGGAAAGGTGAAAGGAAGAGGAAAGGCTCTTGCACGAAAAACAGCGTGAGAAGGAGAGATATCAGAGGGAGCAAATAAGTGAAATGGAGAGGAGGGAGAAGTTTCTACAGAAAGAATCCCTCAGAGTAAGTTCAAGAACCAATGTCTATTCAAGTTTCACAATCTTGAGTAGTTGACATCTCTGACTTTTGTACGTATACAAACATTAGGCTGAGAAAATGAGGGTTAAAGAAGAAATACGAAAAGAGAAAGTGGCTACAAGACTTAAAGCTACAAATGAGAGGGCTACTGCATGTCGAATTGCGAAAGAATCAATGGAATTAATTGATGATGAACGTTTGGAACTTATGGAGTTAGCAACATCAAGTCGTGGTCTGCCCTCCATTTTGGCTCTTGATAATGAAGCTTTACAAGATCTTCAGTTACTTAGAGGTGATTGCTTTTGAGAAACTTTAACATACAAGAAGAATAGTACATATGTTAAAAAGAAGCTACAAGACTTAAAGCTACAAATGAGTGGGTTGTTGCATGCTGAATTGCAAAGAAATCAGTGGAATTAATTGATGATGAACGTTTGGAACTTAGTTAGCAGCATCAAGTTATGGTTTACCGTCCATTTTGGCTCTTGATAATGAAGTTTTACAAGATCTTGAATTACTTAAAGGTGATTACTTCTGAGAAACTTTGACTTACAAGAAGAATAGTACATCTGTTAGCTACAACTTTTGAAATAGCAGATTAACAGTTTAAAGTTTGACCCTTGCATGCTTCTGATTAATGTGATTTTTTTTTTTTTTTTTTTGTGCATGAATTGGTAAAGTAGTTTCCATTCGTTAATTGATTTCATGATTTAAAGAACCGATCCATTAGTTTTCTCCCTTCTTTTGGCATGCAATTTTTTGTGAAAGTATATTGCGACTTTTTTTAAAAGGACATTTCTGTTAGAATTGTAGTTAACTTTTTTGGTTATCCATGAAATTTGTGCATCAGTCATTTACTCTACTATTGATTTTCATCTGCTACAAAATCCTTGGTGCATAAAACTTGGTATGAAACACTGTGCTTGCTAATGAGACTCTTATATTTGATTCCATATATCTTTCTCCAATTTTGTTTTTTCTTTTGCAATTTATCCTGGAGCTGGGGAAGGGTGATTGCCAGTTGTTGAAGAAAATTGTTAGGTTAAGGAGGTGAAAATTTGCATATTCAATACTACGGAATGCACATGGAATTGGTTACTTTGTAGGAAATTCCTGTCATAGCTACTTTTAGCTTCTGCCTGAATTTTCTTTTTCTCTCTACTATTTTGGTATTTAAGATACTTGAACTGGTAGCTTTTTTATGTCTCAGATAAGCTCACCGAATTCCCGACCACCTCTGTCCACTTGAAGTTACCAATTGGAATCCAACCATGGATTGAATTAGAGAACAACATAGGCAATCTTCTAATGGTGAGATTGTTGCTTGCTTATTTCTCTCTTCCCCATGCATGTTTGTGATGTTGTTAAAGATAGATTTAGTTTTCTAGAGTTGATAGCTTTTCTACTTATACGCTATTAGAGAGGTCATAGGGAGAAAATTTTTTCTCCTCCTTATACAGAGAAACAGATAAAATAGGAGGACAAAAATAAATAAAAAAAAATACTTAGATTAGCTTTTGCATCCCCTTGGAAGACCTTGCATTGGAAAGCAATGTCATTTCCCAATTTGTTGCATTTTTTACAATTTACATCCTAATTAAGTTGATGGTAGTGTTTATCTTCTCATCTTCTGCCCAGGCACTCTATGTACTGAACTCTAATAAGTTTAGGGCTTGTGAGTTACTTATTCAGTTTCATGAGCAGCAGCGTGGTGATAAGATAATTGTCTTTGGTAACAATCTCTTCACTCTTACTGAATATGCCATGAAGTTTTGAAAACCTATAATTTATTGCGCTACCAGGTTTGTGTTATGTTTAAGCGACTGTATTACTATCATTTTTTGGCAACTGCAATCTTATGATGAATGCCAATTGTAATCTTAAGACTTGTGATTTTGGTCTTGCCCATCCAAACATGGAGAGCAAATTCTTGATAGAACATGTAAAATAAGCATGTTTTTTCTAACTTCATTTAAAGTGATCCTCTATTAAGTGATTAGACAAACTTCTGTTGATAGAGGTAATAGAAATGATTAGACAAACCTCGTATGACATTGTACCTCTATATTCTTGTCTTGAAATTTAAAGAAATGAAATCTCATTTTCTTAGTGCAGTCTATTTATTGAGGAGTCTACTAATTTCTTAGTTCTTTTGTACAATATTTCACTTATTCTACTTTCTCATGCTTTTTTAAAAATCTATTCGGTAGTAGGATTTAAATGTTTATATTCATATTGTGATATTACAACATTTGACTTTCTCTAAAATTTAAAGATATTTTGGCAAATATCAATGTATAATTAAGTGTTATACAGTGATCTTATTCTTAGGAGAAGCAAATATAAAGCCCTCCACACAAAAAACAAAGCCTTTGTTTAAAGATGTTTGTTTTTCTAAAAAAAAGCCATTGTCTGAGTTTGTACTTTATTTCTTTTTAATATTTACACAAAACAATTGGTCATTATTCAATTAAAGAGATCTCAAGAACAAGTAAAATATATACAGTTTGGTAAAAATAGAAAAATTAAAATATATATTCAAACATTTTTTTTAACACGACAAGCAGAATCTCCACGCGTAGTGTGGAGACGTCAACTAGTAAGAACTCTAAAAAGGAATTAGGGAATTTTTGCAAAATATTTGGATATGCTCCTATTAAACCTCCCTCTAAAGAATTAAAGAAAAAATCCAAAAGAAAAGCCTTGGGTAAAACTTCAAAGGAAAAATCTTATAAAGCCTTTAAACGAAAGAAATGAACAAAATACGAAAAGGATAAACATGGAATAAAATGCTATTTTGTGGAAAAAGAGGTCATAAAACTAATGAATGTAAATAAAAACATAAAAAGAAAAAAAGTAAATGAACTCTCTTTAGATAAAGAAACGTTAGACCAATTCCATGCTATTCTTGATGAATCTAACTCTATAGTAAGTGAATTTAATAATATTTTAGATGAAATCTTTAAAATTCAAAAAAACTCTTCTAATAGTGAATATCTAAGTTATACCTCGTCATGTGGTTGTACATGAATTTGTACATGTACAATAGGAGAAATTAAAATGATTAGTTCAAGCAACATTAATGTTATTACCAAAGCAAATAAAGAATTATTTTTTGAACTCTTAGATCATATTCAGGATGAAACTGTTAAAAAATAATATTTACTTAAAGTAAAGAAGTGATTTTAAATTCCGAACAACAGTAGAACCTTAGAATCTTAAAGATGTTTTTGATATATTTAAAAAGAAAGAAAGAGAAGAAGTAGCAATTTCTTTGCAAGACTTGTATACAAAAATTAATAGCTTAAAACAAAAAATTAAACATCTAAAAGACCAAAACGAATAAAGAATCACAAATATTAACAATATCAATATTGATCTTTTACATTTAAAAATGAAAAAACTACCTTTAGATGATACTATGCTTGACACGACTCTTTCAGTAGAAGATATTCAAAGAAAATAATCTATTTCTGTGATTTCTAGAACTACTTTTCAAAAATGGTATATCCCTATTATTCTCGAAATAGATGATTTTGTCATTAAAATAACAACTTTATTAGATTCAGAAGCAGATCAAAACTATATTCAAGAAGATTTAATTCCTATCAAATATTATGATAAAACAACTACTAAATTATATTCTACTTTTGGTAATCAACTCCTAATTAACTATAAACTCTCTAATGCTTGTATTTGTAATGATTATTTTTTGTTTTGTAAATTCATTTATTCTAATCAGAGATTTGAATGAAGAAATAATACCAGGTACTCATTTTTTAACTCAGATATATCCTTTTAAAGTAGATCAGCACGGTGTTCACACGAACATAGGATCCATTCGAGTTATTTTTCCCTTTTTGTTAAGTCCAGAAAGTAAAGATATCTATACTTTAAAAAATAAAATTATTCTCCGACAAAATCAAATCAAATTTTTAAAAGAAGATATCAAATATAAAAGAATCCAAAAACAGCTGGAATCACGAGAAGCTCAGGATAAGATAGACTTTGTTAGAAAAGACATTGAAAGTCACATCTGTTCTGAAATACCTATTGCCTTCTGGAATAGGAAAAAACATGTAGTAAGCCTACCCTATATAGATAACTTTAATGAAAGTATGATGGTTGCTAAAGCACGACATATCCGAATGAATCAAGAACTCCTTAAATATTGCAAATAGGAAATATTAGGATTATTAAATAAAGGAATTATTCGTGAATCTAGGTCTTCTTGGTCTTGTTCCGATTTTTATTTTAATAATAATGTTGAAAAATAATGTGGTACTTCTAGATTTGTTATTAATTATAAGCACTTGAATAAAACTTTAAAATAGATAAGATACCCAATTCCTAATAAAATAGATTTATTAAAACAAACTTACAAAGTAGTTATTTATAGTAAGTTTGATATGAAATTAGGATTCTGGTGAATCCAAATTAAAGAAGAAGATCGATATAAAATAACTTTTAATGTTCCTTTTGGCCAGTATGAATGGAATGCCATGCCATTTATTCTTAAGAATGCTCCGAGTGAATTCCAAAAGGTCATGAACAATATTTTTACCCCTTATACAACCTTTACCATTGTCTATATCAATGACGTCATATTTTGCAGTGAATCCATAAACCAACACTTTAAGCATCTTTCTCTTTTTCGTGACATTATCACGAAAAATGGGCTGATGGTAAGTGCTAAGAAACTAAAACTCTATCAAACTCAGATCCGCTTTCTAGGTCATGAACTACACCAAGGCATCTATAAACCAATTTGTAGAGCTATCAAATTTGTAGATAAATTCCAATTTGAAATTAATGAGAAAACTATGTTGCAATACTTTTTAGGATGCCTCAATTACATTTCTGACTTTATCCCAAACCTTAGACAAATCTGTGAACCCCTACATCAATGCCTTCGCAAAAATCTTATAGCTTGGGGTATCTAATAGACCCAAACTGTTCAGAAAATCAAAATGTTCATCAAGAAACTTTCTTGTTTTGAGATTCCAGATCCTAGTACTTTTATAATTGTCGAAACTGAAGCTTCTGAACATGGTTATGGAGGTATCCTCAAACAAAAGAAATCAGATTCCTCCAATGAACAACTAGTCAAATATCATTCTAGTATTTGGCTATCCTGTCAGAAAAATTATAGCACCATCAAGAAAGAAATCCTTTCTACTGTGTTATGCATTTCTAAATTATGATTTGGTAAAGAAAAGTTTTCTTCTTCGTATTTGATTGCAAAGTTGCTAAAGACGTTTTTCTAAAAAATGTGAAAAACCTTGTTACAAAATAGATTGTTGCCAGATGGCAAGCACTACTTTCTTGCTTTGATTTTGATATTGAATTTATCGAAGGAGAATCAAATTCTCTTTCCAATTTTCTAATAAGAGAATTCTTACAAGGACAAACAAGATAAAGATTTCTTATCCTTTTAATTAGTGAAGAATTGCACTATAAATCGAGTGAATTGGCAGCAGCAAAGGAGTTATCGTTGTATCAGTGTTTTCTCAAACTAAACATGATTTATAAGAATATTTGAAGCTTCTTTAGGGATAGAAGCAAAAGTTAGTGATTTCAGTAATATTATCAAATAACAGCTTAGTTTATCAATCTTTTCACTGTTATGAGTTATAAGCTCTATTATTTGCTACTTTCTATTATGGAGATCTTCCATGTCTAGTTAAAATTTTTGCAAAGATATTTTTATAGATTTAACGATAGCAATATGAAAATAAATTTTAGATAAATAGGTTTGCTTTTGAATTAGTCTTTTATATTCAAGTCTTGAAGGTAAATTATTTTGAATTGATGCTTTAACTTTAGTATTATTAGTTCGTAATAAAAATCTTTTTGGTAGAAGGAAGTAATAGAATTTACTACAATTTTTTACTAAGGCTAATAATTCTTTTTTCATTTATATGATATCGGCTTTCTGTATCTGTAAAAGTATTAGACGCATATCTATAAACTTTTTTAGAAGAATTATCAGAAAACTTTTTTAATACAACATTCCAATAGTTTTCAGAGGTATCTGTTTCTAATATTAAATTATCATTAGTATTAGTTAAATATAAAGGTGAGATGTTTTGACATAATTCTTTTATATTTTTAACTAGACAAATTAATTTACCAAGAAAAGAAAATATCTTATCTTTCTTCAAAAGTTTGTGAAAAGATTTTCCTTTTTAAGCTAAGTTGGGAATAAAATCTAAGGCATAGTTTAATATTTTCAAAAAACTCTGAAGTTGTTTTTATTTAATAGTTTATTTGGAAATTGATTTATTTTTTCAACTATATGATATTGTAATTCAATTCCTTGTGAATTTATTTTAAAACAAAGAAATTCTATATCAAATAACCCGATTTTTGCCTTTTTATGAGAAAGACATAATCCATGTTGCAATATTTATTGGCAAAAATATTAAGATGAACTAAAAGTTCAGAAATAGATTTATTAGCTATTAGAATATCATCAACATATACATAACAAAAGGGATACAATTTAAAAATATTATCCATTTCTTTGAAATATCTAAGGTGCATTTTTTAATTCAAAAGACAACTATGCATTCGTATAAAGGCTATTAATGATATACTATCTTTATGCATTTTAATTTCCCTAAATCCACTTTTCAAATCAAACTTAGAGGGTATCTTTTTATTATGGATTTAATTAATGAGACTCTCTTTATGCGGTAGGAAATATCCATCAAAGAAAATTTCATCATTTAATTTCTTATAATTAACCACCATTTTAGCTTTTCTTTTTATCTGCATGGTTTCTTACCATGAATGCAAGGGAGGAATGAGAAGATTTGCTATCTTATATTAATTTTAAATATAATAATTCTTTTTATCTATTTTCTAAATTCCTCTTGATATTCTAATTATATCTTATTTAATTTACTCTAATAATCTTGTTTTTATGTTTTAATTCTATTTTTGCTTCCTCTCTATTTTTATCCCAAAAGGCCATCCTGAATTTGTTTTAGCAATATTTATTTTTTTAATCTAAAAGTGTTTCAAGTTTTAACATAGGTTTTTCTTTTAGAAACGTAAGAATTTTTTTAATATCCTATATCACCACACCGAGTTGTGCGAGGTTAAAAAGGAATTGGAGTTTTCGTAGTAAGCAGTTATTAGTCTATTGACTACAATCTAGTGTTTATAGGGAGTTTTAAAGTGTATCTAGTTATTTATTACATCAAAAAGAATTTTACGAAAAAATTGTAAGAAATTATTTTTTAGTAAAATATCCGTGCCAGTTTTATGGAAATAAAATAGAGGACATTTTAGTAAGTATGATCCTACTACTGTATGAGGTTTTGGTATGCCTTTAGATAAATCTATTTTATTATTAGAAATATCAAAGTGAATTTTTAGAGGCAAATCTTAAATATATTTATTACGAAAGAAAGTATGACTACATGAATAAGAACTTGATCCACTATCTATATAAGTTACAAAATATTTAATTCTAAAATCATGGTATGTGACTCTTATAGAAATATAAATACTATAGGGATTAGTCATCTTGAAATATAAATTTTCTTATCATTATATAGGTAAGTGTTATTCCATGAAAAGTAATGTTAAAAGGAGATTTTTTTGCTAAAATGTTTACTCCTAACATTATTTCCAAGGTATCATTAATTCCTTCATTTTCAACTAATAATCTTAAAGGAATTCTAGTATATTTTAAATTTAATTTCAATTTCTACCACAGTATCAATTTTAGGTATTTCACTATTAAAATTTGTATATTGATAAGGATTACCTAATCGATAAGGCAAATTTTTTTATTAATAAATAAGAAATATAGTTTTCACTTGTTCTAGTAACTATTGGTATTTTGCATGGAGTAAAAGTTAGTCCATCAAAATATTCTCCATCAATTTTATAGTTTGTAGCAGTTTTATCAGGCTTAATTAATGCATTATTATATCTTAAATTAGTTCCTTTATTATCTGAATATGATAATTTTGGTAAATATTTTTCTTTTTCTAAAAGTGGTTTAGGGGTTATTTCTAATTCAAATTCCTCTTGCATTTCAGTATTAGTTAATTTGGGAGGATAAATTCTTCCTATATCATTAAATGGTTTTGGTAAATCAATATATTCATTATTTATAAAATACACTATGATGAGTATTAGAAAAAGCATATGATATTTTATATGTTATCAAATAAGGTTTATTTCCTTTATGGAAAAAAATCTTTTCTTTTAAAATTTTGCATTAAAGATAATACTTTATCAAAAATCTTTATCTAGTAAATTATTAAAAAAAAAAAATCTAGGATGAATGTGAATATCAATTTTTGGTATTTTAAATTTCCTCATAAAATACCGAGTGCTGCTTCTTGTCTATCTTTAATTCTATTGTCTAAAATAACTAAATCAATTGAAGTATCTAATCCTTCTCTAAAAGTTACTCTTATTATCATTTGTATTGTGCCAATATATACACATCTAAGTTTTTTTCTTATTTTTCTGAAATCTTTTGCATTTTATCTTGCAAATATTTTTTAGATAATAAGAGTATCATTATTTTATTAGTTGTTAAACTATTTTCTAAGGCTTTTTATTAGACTTATTCCATAAAACATATGATTTCTTATCGGCAATCCTATCTTTTCTAAGGCTGATACATTAAACCTGAATATGAATCTAGAGTATATGAGGATTTTTGTATCTTAATCAATAATTCTATAACCATGATAGCTTCTGATCTATATTCCCCTAAATGTTCAATTGTATCACTTATAAATTGATTATTTTTTTTATCTTTAGCCATTAATTAGATTCAGAATTAATGTGATCTTCATATTCAGTGTGTCTGTGATTATAACAATATCTTCATCTGAAGAAAGTATACCTTTATCATCTAATTTATTTATTAGAAAACAAAAACTTATTTATTTATCATCATCAAATTCAAGGTTCGCTTAGAAATCAAGTATTCATCATCAAATTTCATTCGACTCAAGATCAAGCACTTTATCTCTCGAATCATTTTTTTTTTTTTTCAAAACGAGAAGAATCGTAGAACCCATCTTGCAATTTAGGACTTCTTCAAAAATTTGACACAACTTTTCATATTTACTAAATATTTTGTATTTTTTGATATGTTTTGTCTTATTTACAGATTTGAAATTTGTCATATACATATGCTAATTCCCATTTATCAATGACTTCTTCTATGTATGCAATACAATCTAAATCTAAATATATTCCAAAAAGATTAATTGTTTTAAGATTCATTTTATCTAAAGGAGTATATCCCTGTTCATCATAAACATCTGTATTTATCACACTAGAAACTCAAGTGCCTCCCCTAGGAGGAGGTCTTACTACAATGGGAGCTCTAGAACTAGATTGGGGAATATAATTTATATTAGTATTTTTAAGAATTATTTTTGGTTTAATATTTATTATATTTAATTGAGATAATTGATTAAATAATCTTTCTATTTCAAATTCTAAACTTAATCAAAATTATCCATTTTATTTTAGATAAATGTTCAAAATCTTCATAAAATTGTATTCTGGAGCTCTGATATATCTTGTTCAACTTTTAGATTTCTAGGTTTAATATTTTTATAAGTTTTATCCATGATTTTTTAAATGATCTTGTCTATAATGTTGAGCTGTATAAGATGAGCTTCCTTGTATTCTTTTTCAATTTCCTGTAGTTTTTCTATTGTTTCTGTTTCCTTATTAGAAATCATTTTACTAGTTTCCGGATGAAAGTGGGCTATTACTACCGTAATATCTTTGTGTTCATAACAATTTATCAAAGATTTATATTCTTCTATTTGATGTTTTATCATATATATTTTTAATAATAGTTCTTCACAAAGTGAACAATTACTTATTAATCCTCAAGGTTAGTTCCAATTGCTATCATTATAAATATGATTATCATTGTAAAATCTAATAGAAACATCATTATCAATATTATATGGATCTTCTGCAAAGAGATTATCTGTTTCAAAATCTTCATAAGACGTAAGTCTGGACGTAATATTATAGTTCAATATTAATTATCATAATATTAATAATTATTCTCAAAAAACGTAAGTCTGGACGCAAGTCGGTTCCACAACGTGGAACGAGTGTAAACCAGAAATGTATATCTCATAATTAGCGATAGAAGAGCTTTTTCATGGCGTCTCTCACGAGGGAAACATTAACAATTATTCTCAATCTAAGAAAATGCAATGGTAAAATATATTTTCAAATGCCAATTAGGATTCCTTCTCCTTCAACCTCCCTATTGTAAAAGTTTTAATCACATAAAAAATAAAACGGTAAAAAAATTAAAAAATATATACAAAAAGATAAAACAAGAATTTGTCAGAGCATATAAATGGATATGCATTGCATTTGCATAAGCGTAAGTTTGTTTTGCAGTGTTCGTTTAGAGATAGCCTTTCATATGCCATAAGCTGATGTTATCTGAAAATAATAAACATTCTGTTATGAATTATTGGAATCTTTATTAATTAGTGGAGGCTCCACTAATTATGGATTTATGTGAATTATTATAGAAGATTTTTATGGATGTCCACCATTTAGTGGAGACACCACTAATTGAGATTAGTGGAAGATGATGTATGCCATGATGTATTCCACTAATTAGAGCTCTATAAATAGAGCTATTCTCTAAGCTTGTAATACACCATTATTTTGTGAAAGAAAGATTAGTGAAAGAAATATTAGAGAAAATTGTGAGAGAAAAGAAAGAGAAAAATTCATGTGCAAAGAATAGTTAGAATTTTCTTAGTGTGTAGTGTGTAGATTTTATTCTAACACTACCCTAATTTTATAACACGTTATCAGCACGAGTCTCTGCCGTTATTAAAGCCAGAAGACAGGTACGCATTTATTGATCTCGCTAAATTCGAATTTGTAGCCATTGATATTTCTGGAAAAAAAATTTATATGTCATATAGAACATGTGGATAAAAAGAAAGATTTGACCACCTGAAGATGGTCGTACTACCCACTGCACGGTATGAATGGTTGCACCTGAAGTTGCAAGATTGTAAAACCGTGAACTTCGTGATGTATAAAACTACATCTTAGTTAAAAATTTTACGGAGAAAAAGTTACTGATGAAGTTATATTGGAGAAGACATTCTCCACTTTTCATGTTCTACAGTAACAATATCGAGAAAAATGGTATCTAAAATTGACAGCTTTAACATGAGTTATTATTGAGAAATCATGAAGCCAGATGAATTGGCTCAACAGCACTCCTAGAAGTGAATGCTGTTGGCTCCAACAGAAGCCATCGTTATAGTCGTAGTTGTGGCAGTGGCCGTGGTTATGGTCATGGACACACTCGATATTTCCCTTATCACAGAGAAATACTGGCCACCTGAAGTGGAACAGAAAAGATAATAAGGGAAAAAGATATTTCCATTAATAATAAGCATCACATCTTTTATTCATGTCACTAGTGTTCATATGAACTTGAGGATACATGCTTATAGTTGCTCTTTTGTAATTAAGCTAACAAATGTAAGATGAAGGTTTGTAATTGTTCTTTTTCAATATTTACATTAGAGGAAGACAAACAATTAGTAATTATGGACTTCAGCTCCTCTTTTTCGACATCCTCCTCCTTTTCTTTCCCCTTTGAGCCAGCATCGAGACTAGCAGCAGAATTAGCTGTAAAATTACTGCGAAATGAGTCTTGAGATTTTATGATCTCCTTAAGTTTATTATAATTAAATTTCTTATTATATTTGGCCTTGAACCATGCTTGTCTCAATTTACGTGTTTGGTCCTCTAGCTGCGTATTAGGACTTTCTTCCACCAAGCTGTTTTTCACATTCCGAGTATCGCAATGGCTTCTTTCAACTTCTTCTCGGCCATATGTCCTCCTTCTTCTTTATTTTGCATCTCCTGTAAATCGAAGTGATATCATCGGCTATTTACTTATAAATCTTTCATAGTTTCATACTTGCAAATTATAAGTATGTATGAGAGAGAACACGAACATTCTTGATTATGGTCTCCAAGCTCACCAATTTCTTGTGAGGCCATCGACGAATTCCTAACTCCCTACATCTTTTCTTGAGACGGGTTATGCCAATATTCGGTTCTTTGGTCTGCGCTCTTGATTGGTAGGTAAAAATCTTTGCGAAATTATTTCTCTTGATAGTGTTTGGGAGTTATTGCCCTTCTTCTCTCTCTGCCTCTTAATCATCTTCTTCTCCCCGGGAATTTTGTACTGCAATAATATCTTGAACTTCGATATTATGCATTTCATGAGTACTTACTCAGACTTCGTTGCCAAGACCACTCATTATTTCTCCTAGAAAAAGAAAATAATATCGGTAAAGGTAATACCATTCAAAATCCATGTTTAAATGTATAATAACACTGGAAACATATTACGGCTTTGTTCAAAATCCATTAGAGAGTAGAAATGATCATGCACAAGCATATCCTCATTCAAAGGAATAGCATCAAGAGGAACGAGTATCAAAAGCGAGTCTCTTGTAGAGGCGAGATCAACTTGGTCCAAAGCGGTATGTTCAAAACTTCCATCGATTTACATAAAAATCAAACCAAAAGAGAGTTTAATTTCATTATCAAGCATACTAAAAACAAATGGAAGCCCTCAAAGGTATCTCACCTGAAATTAGGAAGAAGCGGTTGGTTTGGAAAGGAAAACATATCAAAATCTTCTGCGTTCGAATTAGGCAGAAGCGGTTGGTTTGGAAAGGAAAACATATCAAAATCTTACGTGTTCGAATTAGGCGAAGCGGTTGGTTTGGAAAGGAAAATACATCAACATCTGCTGCAGAAACTGAGTCAAAATTTGACCATGTCTCAAATGAATTACGAGTCTCCATATCTGCTTTGTGATTTTTATTTTTGATGTTTACTAATGACTGATAACTGAGATATATATCGATACATATATATATATATATATATATATATATATATATCGTATGAGGAAGAAGAAGAGGTAGATGGTAGGTAGAGGGTAGGAGGAGAAGAAAAGACAAGAGAGGAAGATGAAAAGTCGGTACTGGGAAGAGTGAAAAAAAAAGGAGATATTTTTCTTAACATTTCCTGCTTGTCATCATTTTCTTATATTTCTTTTCTTATTCTCTTGTGAAATCATTATTCCCTAAATTAGGGGGAGAACAGAAACAGTACAAGAAAGATCGTGATTGGACAACATCATTAAATTATCTTGATCCGCATACAAGCGCGTGTGAACTTGAAGTTCAAAAGATAATTCATTTGTAAAGCATTGCAAATCAAATGCCAGACGCTTTTGTTGAGTCTAGAAGAGTAACAAAATCGCATATGCCAACTATAAATGCTCCTATTCTAATTGAAGTTCCAACAGAACAAAAGATTTTACATATAGCTGCTGAGCCAAAAGCATGCCAGAAGCATGACCGACCTCTTAGTTCTAAAGATAAAAATCCTCGAAAGAAGAGAGGATTAATGGTCCAGATGATCATATTAAAGCAAAGAATGATAAAGACCAAGAGAAAACTTATGACAAAGAACTAGACATAAATGAAAGTAACACTGAAATTTCTATCAATTATACCAGTTCTGGTAGAAGTTGGAATCGAATAGAAACAATTATTGATCATATGTTTGCATATAATATCTCTTGATGTTATACAGGATAGTGATGATCCTGAACCAATATCAGTTGATGAATGTCGGCATAGAAAAGATTGGCTGCAATGGAAAGATGCGATTCAATCGGAGTTAAATGCACTGACACAACGTGAAGTCTTCGGACTGCGAGTCAGAACACCGGAAGGTGTAAAACACTGTTGGCTACGAATGGATATTTGTGCGAAAGCGCAATGAAAAGAGTGAAATCGTTCGATATAAAGTGCGATTAGTAGCCCAAGGTTTTTCACAAAGACCAGGTATTGATTATGATGAAACTTATTCTCCTGTTGTTGATGCTATAACACTCTGATATCTTATCGGTTTGGCGGTACATGAAAAGATAGATATGCGCCTATTAGATGTTGTCACTTTGCTTACTTGTATGGAAATTTAGAAAATGATATTTACATGAAAATCCCCGAAGGATTTCATATGCACGAAGCATATAAACATTATCCTCGTGAAAATTACTCCATCAAGTTGCGAAATCATTACATGGCACTGAAGCCATACGGGCGCATGTGGTTCAATTATCTTAGTGAATATTGATTGAAAGCGAGATTTAAAATGACCAGGAATGTCCATGCATTTTTATTAAGAAATGCGGTTCTAAATTTGTGATATTAGCTATATATGTTGATGATTTTAATCTTATTGGAACTCTTGAAGAGCTCCAAGAAACAATTGATTATTCGACATCAAGGATGGTCGTAAAAGTATACTTTTCCTTGGTTTACAAATTGAACATTTGGCAAGTAGAACATTTATTCAACATATACTGACAAAAGTTCTAAAAAGATTTGACATGGACAAAGCACATCCATTGAGTATTCCAATGATCGTCAGGTCATTTTCGACCTCAAGAAGATATTGAAGAACTTCTTGGTCTGAAGTACCATATCTCGGTGCAATTGGTGCATTGATGTATCTTGCTAATAATACACGACACGATATTGCTTTTCTTTGTCAATTTATTAGCAAGATTTAGTTCTTCACCAACACGACGACATTGAAATGGAATTAAACAAGTCCTTCGATATCTCCAAAGTACAATTGATCTCGGATTATTTTATTCAAATAAAACCAGTCCAACATTGATAGGTTATGCGAGATCTTTGGTTATTTATCGATCCACATAAAGCACGTTCTCAAACGGGCTATCTATTTACATGTGGAAATACTGCTATATCATGGCATTCTACGAAACAATCTATAGCAGCTACTTCTTCAAATCATACTGAAATTATACCCATTCATGAAGTAAGTCGAGAATGTGTATGGCTAAGATCCATGATTCATTATATCCGAGAAAGTTGTGGATTATCATCAATCAAAGATATTCCAACTCCTCTTTATGAAAACAATGCAGCTTGCATAGCTCAATTACGTGGAGGATATATTAAAGGAGATCAGACAAAACATATTTCACCAAAATTCTTCTTTACTCATGAACTCCAGAAGAAATGTGAAATTGATGTGCTACAAATTCGGTCATGTGATAACCTCGCAGATATTTTCACGAAGATTTTACCGACTGCAACATTTGAGAAGTTGAGATATAAAATCGGTATGCGTCGGTTTAAAGATTTAAAGGAATAATCTCATCAGGGGGAGTAATAAACAAACATATAGAATAGTATACTATTTTTCCTTCACTAGATTTTTTTTCCCACTGGGTTTTTATCTAGTAAGGTTTTAACGAGGCATATTCTTTATGTAATGGATGGATATCTAAGGGGGAGTGTTATGAATTATTGGAATCTTTATTAATTAGTGGAGGCTCCACTAATTATGGATTTATGCGAATTATTATAGAATATTTTTATGGATGTCCACCATTTAGTGGAGACACCACTATTTGAGATTAGTGGAAGATGATGTATGCCATGATGTATTCTACTAATTAGAGCTCTATAAATAGAGTTATTCTCTAAGCTTGTAATACACCATTATTTTGTGAAAGAAAGATTAGAGAAAATTGTGAGAGAAAAGAAAGAAAAAAATTCTTGTGTAAAGAATAGTTAGAATTTTCTTAGTGTGTTGTGTGTAGATTTTATTCTAACCCTACCCTAATTTTATAACACATTCTTTTTTTTTCCCTACTTTTTTGAAAAAAAAATTATTAAGTCCAGGAACCCAAAGACCAAATCCAAATATTTGAATGGGCTCATTTAAGACCTTACCATTTCCCTCCAGCAGATGTTTCTTTGGGCCTTGCTTTCATTAATGGCATGTTGATTGGGCCGATGCTTTTAGAGTTCCTACCCTACGCCTCCTCTTGTATTCCTTGTATCCCGTCCACTGCCGCATTTCGAACAAACCCTAGACGCTGCGGCGCTCACCACAGCACGGCTGAAGAAGAATGGGTATGCCGTTCTCGTCTCTATTTCCCAACTGCTATTTCGTCTATGAATTCCTCGTCGCCAATTAATTGTTTATTCCTTCTTACTAATTTGTCGAAACCAAAATCCCGAATTTTTAGCATGATTCAATCTATTTTTCACAAGCTAGATATTTCTGTACTCTCTGTTTCGCCGTATATGATTCATGATTGTGAGGTTTCTAGTTTGCTTGCATCTTAGACTGCAGTTTTGAGTAAGAAATTTTCTTGTCGATAAGTTTTGATCATATCCTGCAGTATGTTTTATGCATAGAAATAGTTATTCTGACTTTATCCATGGATGTGTGATTTATTGTTGGGGATGAGAGAATCTATATGTGGCCCTCATCAGGAGTGAATCGAATAAAGTGCAAGGTGCAACATGAAATGGATTATGAGGATTGAATGTGTATATTTGGGCATTGTAGGTGCTTATACTTATGTGTCTGAGCTATGGAGGAAGAAGCAGTCGGATGTCATGAGGTTCTTGTTGAGGGTCAGGTGCTGGGAGTATCGCCAGCTTCCTTCGATAGTGCGTGTCACCAGGCCTACCCGTCCTGACAAGGCACGTCGCCTGGGATATAAGGCCAAACAGGTAAATAGTAGTGAAAACTATGTATTTCATTTGGTATCACTGATGCTGTCAAATATTCTATTTCACTGTGATAACTTGATAATTTATCTTGTAAGGTGGATTTTACCTCCTCGCATTATGCTGCTGTTTGCTTTTTACTTTGTCTCCAGAGTTGGCCTCTTTATTATTCATTGGTATCCACATTGTTGAATTTCCAAGATAAATGATCTTATTCAACAGAATGATTATGAGAATAAGAGTCTTATAGTTTCTCAAAGAACATGTACTTGGTCTGAGTGATTTGATTATAGTTTATTCTTGTTTAGTAAGAAATGTTTATCTATTGTTGTTGCACAGACATATTGTAGGTTTTGCATAAGTTTTGGGGATGAGTAGAATGTGTATAATTCTTCAGCTCTATAGCTCTCTCTTGCTGTAGGTTCATGCTTTGTGATGTGTAAAACTATGCAACAATATCATCATTGGTGCATTTCATTTAGGGTAGTAATCATGGACATAGTCTGAAAGAGATAGCCTGCATTACCATCTTGCTGATCTGTTTTTTATGCTATTATAGATTAAGAAGATAACTGCATCTTCATCGTTTATTTTTTCTGTTACTCTTCTGTTTTTCCATTCTCTGACATTTGGTAACTGCTTGGGATTTTTTAGGGTTATGTGATCTACCGTGTTCGTGTACGACGTGGTGGAAGGAAGAGGCCAGTTCCCAAGGGTATTGTATATGGTAAGCCCACAAACCAGGGTGTGACTCAGCTGAAATTTCAGCGAAGCAAGCGTTCTGTGGCTGAGGAACGTGCTGGCAGGAAGCTGGGTGGTCTGAGGGTTCTCAATTCATACTGGATAAATGAGGTTTGTGTTAAATCTTGTTCCTCTGTATTTGTGTGTCTGCTGTTTTGTTGTCATACTGCATTCTAATTTATTTTGTTTGCTTGAGAGAATCTGAACTCCATGTTAACTTCTTTTGCACTTCCAAGATACATGATCTTAAACTATAGTGCGAGAATGATTGTGAGGTTTGTGTTAAAGCATGTTGGTTGTTCATCTTACATTTGTAGTTGATTTTATGACTCACTGTCTGATAAGCATTGTAGTTGTTTGCAAGTGACTGCTGAAACTGTGGCTAAAACTTCACTTGGATTTTGGTAGGGAAGTATTTATTTATTTATTTTTTAAAATTTAAAAATTAAAGGCTTCTCCATGGCTTCAAGTAACATTCTGGTTTTAAGTTCAATATCATGGAACAGCAAATTTACTCAACTCTTGACATGCTGGAATGCAGGACTCCACATACAAGTACTATGAGGTAATTTTGGTTGATCCAGCCCATACTGCAATCCGCAATGACCCAAGAATTAACTGGATGTGTGAGCCTGTCCACAAGCACAGAGAGCTCCGCGGACTTACATCAGCAGGAAAGAAATACAGGGGTCTTCGTGGAAGGGGACATTTGCACCACAAAGCACGGCCATCAAGAAGGGCTACCTGGAAGAGGAACCAGACTCTGTCCCTTCGTCGTTACCGCTGAGTCTTATTATCATTTTTGTTATCCCATACGCTGCTCAATGGATTTGTTTCTTTTGTTGTTGGCGCTAGGCCCTCGTTGGACCAAAATTTTGTGTTACTTGGTCAAATATGTTCTGTCTTCTGGATTTTATGGCTCAGATTCATATGATCGTAGCGTGGTTTAGGTGCTTTATGGATATTATTGTATTGTTTATTTTGACAATTGCAAACCGGTCGTCTAAAATTTACTGCCTTGGAGGTTCCTTTTAAGGCTGATAGCTTGCAATCAGAACTACATATGCATTTTGGGTTGCTGAGAGGTTTAGGAATATAGTTAATGCATTCCCAATAATGTAGTAGACTAGGGTTTATTCGTCTCAATTTTATTCTCTCTGAAGTTTGTTGTGGGTTTCACTCACAGATATCACTTAAAAGTCAGTCTCGATAAGTTACGTTGAAGGCAATGAGCTACAAGAGAGAGGAGGGAAGGCCCAGGGAAAGGCAAAGAGATATGAGTCAAAGACTCAAAAGTGATTAATTTTTGTAAGTTTATATTAACTACTGCCATTATTCTATTGGTGTTATGGTCCAATGGCAATGGAATCAGGAGTAGGTGATAGGAGATGAGGGGTAAAATAATTTTATTTTTATTTTTTAAAACGAATATAATTGTAAATAAAAATTTATTCTGAGACAGGAGTACTTCATGCTTAAGACAATCAAGTTGGAATAAAATTATTTAACTCATAGTTAAAACTCTAGGAGAATATTAATAAAAATTAGAGAGTAAACTTAGAATAATCATTCTCTTTTGGCTTATTCATTTTCCTAGGGAATGAAATTGTAACTTCGTCATTTCTCCCTAATCTTTGATCCTTTCCACTACTCCTACTCTTTTATATACGTTCTTACATGAATCTTTTTCTTGATAGTGATAAATTTTGAAAATAAAATTCAACTCAATAAAAATTATAGTCATGTCAAATTATCATGAGGACAGAAACAGCCAAGTTTCTCGATAACTGCCTCTAAGGTCACAAGGACAGATATGAGGACAAAATCCCTCAATTTTATTGATGCAGCACAAGTATCTCCATCAATGTCTTTAGTTTCTTCTATTACAAAAGAAAAGAGATTACTTGATCTACTGAACATGCTTTCCATGATACATCAATAGGAGCACCGGCTGTCCGAATGCAACTAGAAGAAACAGCAAGTATTGTTTGAACAATTGCTTCTACTGACAGAGTTGAGGCACATGCTGAAGATTGAATCATCCGAAAGGAGCCTGTTGACAAGTATTTCTAGCGTCATAATAGCTGCAAGTTTCAATTGAGCACCAGCTTGGTCCTCATTGGAATCAACTAACTTCAATATCTCCGGAATAGTTTTCAGAACGCTGTGCATGTTTTCCTTCAGTTGCTTCCTGATGACAAAAGAGACAGCTATGTGCTTTCTATTTGGGTCGACCAGTTGCAGAAGGCAAACAACTTGCTCCATCAGGTCACCAATTGTTCCCTGAAAATGTAAATAGTGATAACTACAGGTAAACCATAGTACAGCAAAATTCAGTAAAAGTTTGTTTCCAATTTACATATCAGACTTGAGGAAAAGGATGAAGGAGAGAGTTAAAATTCAATCAAAATGTTAACAAGACCCTCCGGCCCATGCACAGCACTTTAACATAACTAAAGCAAATTAAAATATCATTGTTCATCACTTGGAGGCTAAATTACTTGAGGAAAATGCCAGAAGATGGAATTTCTTTCCAAGCAAAAGAGACGTCACTTTGGTGTCACCAAAAATATTATCTCCATTTACAAAAACCAGCAGACACCAGCAGACTGAAACATGACAGAATCCATCCACTGGAAAGAACAAAACCATTGGAAGGGTTAAAAAAAATTAAAGGAAATAATAAAAAAAAAAGCTGTGAAACTTTCTCTATCCTTCAGGAAGAAGTTGAATCCTACTACGAATTTTCAGAAATAATTCCAGGGGAGAAAACCTAAAACTATCAATCTTCGGTTCTAGTTATTAACAGCCTAAGGACCCAAAAATTGAGCGGAAAACGAGGGACTTAGTGAAGCGAAGAATCAAAATAATGCTTGACACTACAAATTACAGAGGGCAGTACATGAAGACCAGTTGTACGTTCCCAATATCAAAGAACCATCTCCACCCTCCCCAGGGAAAACAAAAGAATTAAATTAAAAGAGGGACCAAGAATGAAAATTTTCAAGTCCCTGACAAAGAGTACTCCAGTAATAGTCCAGAGATAATATACATTTCTGCATTATCTACTAATCTTCTAATGATGATATCATCGGATCGCAATCCTTCCAAGCTATTCCCATTTCACCGTGAAGCCTAGATGGCCCTAATATCAGTGTCGAAAGATAAGTCGCACATTTCATACAAGAAAAGGCCCAAAAAAAAGCTCAATAAGACATCTTAGGCTTCAAGCCACTTTCCCACCACAAAGAATTCTTAGCATTTACTAAGAAGAAAGAAGAGGAAAGTTAAGGGCAATAGAAAACAAATGAACCTGAATCCAGTCTGAATCCTCTTCAATATCAATCTTAAAAGCAATCTCAGGATCCAGCAGTTTCTGCAACACAAAGTGCATAGAAACTATTAGTTGCATAAAAAGTTCGTCATTCCAAGTACGTATTTGCTCCAATTTTGTCGGCAATACAAGTGATGGAAGCCATATGGCGCACAAACACAGCTCCGATAATTGCTTTGCAAATAAATACTCCCAGTCACTGTTGATTACGGAAGTTAAAAATCTAAAGATGGGTCTCTGCCAACCATGGAAAATAGACTTTCTTTGAAACTAACGAACGGAAACGGAGGAAGATCATCAAACTCAGAAGCGGACCTACCTGTAGCCGGGGGTTGGCCCCCCAAGAATTTAAAAAACATTATATATATATATATATATATATATATATATATATAATATTTAGAATTTAAAATAAATTGACCCTCCAAATATATAAAATTAATTTTATATAAATATTATAAAATAATATAATAGTAAAAAAAAGTTTATTGAATATGAGACTTTTTTGAAAGTAAAATAATATAATTAAGATTGTAATTTGATTATTTTCATTACGTGGTACGTATTGTTGATTTTGAAAAATTGTCTACTATATTTGAATTGCATCAACGAATAATCAAGATAAGAAAGTTAAAATTTATTTATTTATATATCGCGTAGTAAGCCTTATTCTGACCTTTTCAGTTTATACAGTTATTACAGAACAATTTTTTTCAATTATGAGTATGACAAAAATTAAGTTTCGAAATAAGATGAAAAATGAATTTATATCAAATTGTTTGATAATATATATTGAAAAAAAATATAAAAAAATTAGTATAAATTCACTTATAAATTATTTTCGTGATTTGAAAGAATTAGAATAGATATTTTGATACATTATATTTTTTATATTATATTTTAAAACTATTTTAATATAATTTAATATTATTATTTTTATAAATTATTAAACATATCAAATTTATGTTATGTTAGTTTGTTATTGCCCCTAATGATTCAGCGCTGCATCTGCCCTGAATTCAAACTGCAGCTACCACTCTCCCCAAGATTCCTGCATGAGAAGTCTGTCGGCGGTGGCTGACCCAAGAGTAAATTTGAAAGGGCGCAAAGCACGTAGATTTATACATTGGAGGTTAGATTGTGGATCAAATTTGTACAAGTTAATTTTTACAAGGGAATTGTTAAAAACTTTTACTCTCACACTGGGAAAGAATTTATAGTTTTGGGTAGCGGTGGAGGTCAAGTTTTAACTCTTGCGATCGCTATAGAAAAGGCTATTTTCCAATTATATCTAAAAAGATGTGGAACATCTGAGAGCCTCTGGCTCTAATCAACTTAGGGCAGAATATCTACAAAGATTTGAAGGGAAAGTAAACCTTAAAGTTATGTTGGATTTGGTTTGTCAATCTCTTGTGATTTTGTTAAATTTTTTTATTAAAGTTATGTCAATTTGACGGATAATAATATGAGTCTAACAAGTACAATAAATTGGTAATACAGTTCAGCTAACAATTCTACGTCTGAGGGTCCTAGACCAGTAAAGAGAATCCACTAAACTTTAACAAAAGTTATAATGGTAACACTTATCTCAATTTACCAAGTACTCCAAGTAGAATCTAACAGAACACGACATAGTGTTTTTTCTGTCACACTTATAAAAGACCATTACTAAACTCAACCCAACATAATTGATCACCAATCGATCATTGTAGTAGCAACTCGACGAGTCTTCGCTTGATTCAAACCTTTCCAACCTAAAAGGAAATGGTGTCAGGGAATAGTTTGATTCAAGATTGTCCAAGTAGTAGAATAAAAGAAGATGCAAAAGAACTTGAATCATTATTGCAACATATTATCAGAAACACACTCAACTCAATAGTAGTTGTAACAGACTATTCTCAAAATATTCTCATGAAACTTAATGCTCAAATCGCACAAGAACTTTGAGTATTGAATCACTCAGATTTCTTTCTTGCTCTCGTCACCTTTTCTTCTTCAAGTTAGCATTATTTATACTACGTAGAGATCTGCAATTTGCTTGGATTAGGAAATTGCTTAACACTCAGATTTCTTTCTTGCTCTTGTCACATTTTCTTCTTCAAGTTAGCATTATTTATACTATGCAGAGATCTGCAGTTTGCTTGGATTAGGAAATTGCTTAACACTCCACACGTTTCCTTGTTCACTTAGAGTTCCTTTTCTTCTTGGAATTCTTTCTTGATTTATCTCCAAGATTCTTCAATTATATTGCTCACAAATATTCGTAAGATTTTGAGGAAATAATTTACCAATATCTTCTACAGATTCCCTTTCTTAAAAACAAGTTCAAGCTGCATCAAATTGTGCCAATATAAGTAATTGCCTAAAAAGAATTCCACATCAAATTCTGTGTCAAGGAGACATGTTATAGTTGTAGTGACATAAGTCTCAACAAGTTGTATCAAAATGGAGAAAAATTATCTCAATGCAACAAATTTGCGTCCCACGCAACGCAGATGCCCAAAGCCTATTTTTCATTACTTGAAGCAATTTCTCCATGTCACCAGATTTTGACAACCAAAATGGGAATATTGTAGGTACTAGTCTTCAAACACACATCATCAATATCAAATAGGATGCAAATCTCAAGTACATAAGGGAAATCAAATTTCCAATATTAAGAAGCAAGATAAGCCATTCTCTGCAGATAACATCCTATGTAAACATGTGAGAGATATTATGCTTACTAGTCGCCTACAAGGATTAATGAAAATGCCACTTGAGCTCAAATTAGTATCTTATAAAGCACTAAAACCAAGAAAAGAAAGAGAATATAGCCCATGTGGCGGCAAAAAAACCTAATCCAGAAGAAGTGATGCACTCAAGTTCCAAGTAGGCAACAATAGTGGCCTTCTTATTTAGAGGACAACAAATTGCAACTAAAAATCTAGTTACTGAAATTCAGATTAAAGAGAACTAGAAACTAGAACCAAAGAAGGAAATTAATGAGTAAAGTAGAGAAGATATATTAGGCTTCCCATCAATCTAAGATTTTCTGTGCTCCATGAAAGCATACATTCATTCTCCTTTATAAAGGATCATATTTGTAAGGATAAGATGGCATGGACTAAGATTTAACCAATGCGTGGACCATTGTTTATCTAGATAATAGCCCCAAAATACAAGAAAAGTACATAAGATGAGGATCAATTAAGGTTTTCTGATCAATTTAAGCTATTAATTAACACACAAGACCAATAATATTTCTTATACATAATTTCCGTTTTCTGTGGGCAAAATGTCAATATTTTACTCATAGGAAGATAAAAGCTAAAGGAATATAAAGCTCCTACCTCTGTCCCCTTGATAATTGGCAATAACTTCATCCAGTTACAGAACTTACAGAAGTGAACATAGACACATAAGCCACAAAAAGTAGATAGCTCAATTAGGAGTAAATAAAGACAAATATATATTATTTATGTCATTTTCTATTGTTCATATCAGATTAATCAACAGAGAAAGATAAGCAAGGTATATTTATGTTCTTTTCATTAGCTTTGTTTCTTATGTAATTGTATAGCCAACAAAAAGGCCCAAGGTACACTTGATCTAAGCACAATAGTGAATAATTTTGTTGCTAACTAGATGAAGAACTAAGTTTATCTACAAACTAACAAAGTGCTCCACCACACACTTAGAAAGAAATCACTAATAATGAGGATTACCATGTGCTGCATTGTGAATTCTTCCTTTACATTTCTGACAAGATGATTCAAATAGATATAATTTCTTCACTAGTATCCTCAAAATATATAAGAAATTCATAAAATTTAATGTTTTAGTCTTAACACATACCTTATTAGCATATAATTTTTACCATTAACAGTCAAGAAAAGAAAAAGGACAACTTTCCCTCTTTTTTTTTAGCAACAATTTTTTTTTTCTTCCTTGTATTTCTTTTGAATATATTCACTTCCCCCCTCCACCCCACCTACCATAGTTTCAAAAAACTTGAGGTTGGTTACATGAACTAATACAAGACTACGTGTGGTCATCTACATGGATCATTTTCTTCCACTTTTTTCTATCCACAATCACATTGTCATTCAAATCCAACAGAGACATATCTCTTCTAATCCCCTCTATCCATATCATCTTAAGCCTGTCTTTACCTCAATCCAACTTATCATGCATTCATCCCTTAATTCTCCTAATAGGGAATCCCTCAGTCTTCTCTCTATATGTCCAAACCAATGCAAGAGGTTTTCTCTCTTCTTATTTTCAATGGATGCCACTTGCACTTTTTTTCGATTGCTCTCGTTCCTCACTTTGTTATTTCTAGTATGCCAGCACATTTATCGTAACATATGCATCTTAACTACCTTCATTTTTCGAATATGAGACTTTTTAGCTATCCAACACTGAGCACCATATAGCAAAGTAGGTCTTATGGCTGTTCTATAAAAGTTTCCCTTTAGGTTCAAAGGTATATTACGATCACACGGAATATTATTCGCACTCCTCAATTTCAACAAACCAGCCTAAACACAGTGCACAATGTTACCATGAAGCTCTTTGTCTTTCTGAATAATACACCCTAAATATTGGAAGCAGTCATCCACTAAAATATCATTGCCATCTAAAGTTACACTTTGGTTTGTATATCTACTAGTATTGAACTTGCGCTCAGTTGTACTTCTATTGATTTTGAAGCCCTTAAACTCCACTGTATGTTGCTACAACTCCAATTTAGTATTTACACAGGCTTTAGTCTCATCAATCAGAATAATATCATCTGCAAACAACATACACTATGTTACAGCCTCTTGCATCGAACAAGTTAACTCATCCATAATGATCGCGAAGAGAAAAAGACTAAGCGTTGATCCTTGATATATCCCGATAGTAATAGGAAACTCTATAGTCATTCCCACCAGTTTCTTACACTTGTATATACTCTATCATACATATCTCTAATGAGGGTAATATACTTCTGCGATGCATCTTTCTTTACCAACAACCACTAAAGTACTTCTTTAGGCACCTTATCATAAGTTTTTTCCAGAACAATAAATACTATGTGTAAATCCCTCTTTATTTCCCTACAATATTCAATCATCTGCCATAATTACCTTTGTGGTAGAACACCTAGGCATAAAACCAAACTAATTATCTGAAACCTTTACAATACCCTTTAGCTTGTGTTCAATCACTCTCGCCCCACCCCATCTCCCCTCCCAAAAAAAAAAAAAAAAAAAAAGAAAGAAAGAAAGATTAGCATAACAAACAAAGTCAAGTGAAAATACAAGAATTTACAGTAGAAGCTAAAAGCAAACAAACAACAATTATATTCAACCATTCATACAGGAATCACATATATAGTGAACAAGATGCACAAACCTGTAGATCTTTCAATTTAACATTGGCAACAACTGAGACAAAAAAGATACTTCCCAGAAAGAAACAGCCTTAACTCTAATGCGACAATTTTAACTGCAATATTGAAAAGTTCATAAGAATTTCACCTTCAAATTTATAGCATATAAGATGAGTAACCTTATTTGCTACCAATGGCTTCAAAAACTTAGCACCCATCAGCCTAAACTTTGTCTAAGGAAAATGGAATAGCAAGAAAATATTAGAAGAGACAAAATAAACAATCATGAATCAACTAACTAAGATCCTTCCTTTAGTGAAAGTGTACAGGGATTCAAAATTTTCCTGTAATAAAAATAGTTCATTTATCCATAAGAAGAGTAAAGTAACAGTAGCAAACCATAATATCTTCCCAATCTTAGCATTGGTATCTAGTCAAGGAAACTGGAATCACATATATAATGAACAAGATGCAAAAACCTATAGATCTTTCAATTGAACATCGGCAACAACTGAGACAAAAAAGATACTTCCCAGAAAAAAATAGCCTTAACTCCAATGCGACAAGTTTAATTGCAATATTGAAAAGTTCATAAGAATTTTACCTTCAAATTTATAGCATATAAGATGAGTAACCTTATTTGCTACCAATGGATTAAAAAACTTGGCACCCATCAGCCTAAACTTTGTCTAAGGAAAATGGAATAGCAAGCAAATATTAGAAGAGACAAAATAAACAATCATGAATCAACTAACTAAAATCCTTCCTTTAGTGAAAATGTATAGGGATTCAAATTTGTCCTGTAATAAAAACAGTTCATTTATCCATAAGAAGAGTAAAGTAACAGTAGCAAACCATAATATCTTCCCAATCTTAGCATTGGTATCTAGTTAAGCAAACTATCAATGATTTGGCACCAGGAATCACATTCAAATCTCTTAAAGGTCTATACATGATCTGTAGGATTAGAGTTTACATATTTTAGTATATATTGACAACAAAACTGAAAATCCATATTATAGTTGCAAAAATAATTAGATAAAGATAAGCAATCCAAACTGAATCCACTCAAAAGAAATATCTAGTTAACAAAAATAGTTAATTTGATAGACTTTGTCAATATGTTGTCAATTGCAAGTTTGGATGAAAACAAGTAAGCACATTGAATTAGCACATTAAATATCTTTGTCAAGTTACTATTAAAACAACCAAACAAATGAAGAAGGCAAAAGGATTGAATAGATAAAAAGCTGTATAAATCAAATATAAAACTCTTTCAAGCTATAATTGAATATAGAAGGTTACAATTAGATAATTGCAAGTTTACGTGAAAACAAGTAGGCACCTTGAATTAGTGCGTTGAATTTCTTTGTTGAGTTATTATCAAAACAAACAAACAAGTGTTGGGTATCTCAAGCTCGTATCCTATACGATGCAGCGGAAAATAAACGAGATACCATTCCAGGACCCGCCTATGTGTGAAAAATAATACATAAAGATAATAAATGTAACAGCTTTTTACCTTTGTTTGATCGTCCGAAAAACAAAATTTCATCTTCAAGTCGAGGCGCGATCCAACAATCCTCTTGTGCAAACTCCATGTGGGTTGAACGTCTAACCACTATAATCACAGTGTGTGATTATCTCTAACAGTAATCTACACAGAGGAATACTCAAGCACCAAAATTTCCTGTGTTAGCAGACAAAGATGGCGGCTAGGGTTATTTTTGTTTTCAGCAAAACGAGAGAGAGAGAGAGAGAGAGAGAGAGAGAGAGAGAGAGAGAGAGAGAGAGAGAGAGAGAGAGAGAGAAGAAGAAGAAGAAGACGTTTGTTTTGTGGCTCCTATTTTCGCGTGAATCACCCTTGGATTAGGGTTTCGAGCATATCCAATATATGTTCCAAAATTCACTGAAAATCTGAAATTCTAAAACAATTAGAATTTCCTAATTGTAATTGGAAATATCAAGTTCCTACAATTACAACTTGGACCACAATTATAACTAATTATAATTTGTCCACAACAACTTTTCTTTCTCGCAATTAACCCCTCTATGTTATCAAATAACATCTTGAATATATAATCCTCTATTGTGTGTGACTTATTAGGTTTCCCAATCAATTGGTGGCGAACATGAATTAATCTAAACGTTTTTGAGATTAATAATCCATAATTAATTAGAATTAATCCTATTAATTCTAATTAAGATTGGTTTATTAATTCATCAATTAATAAACCCATATTTCCAGATTATGAGCGGTATCTAGCAACACATCATGACCACCCAAGAGTCCAGGAAGTTAAGTGATTTGACACGAACCCTTCAATAACAAACTTCAGTGCAATTAACTCCTTTCACCATACAATATCTCATTCGGTTTGGTGTACGGAATTAGTGCCAACTCCCTCCAGAATTAATTTTGGCCCGAATACAATAGTACTTGTACCAGGAACCCACTACTCTAGATGTGTATCAATTGGAACTGTTTCCAATACACAATCGCCTTGGTCAAGACTTTCCGAGTAGTAATTCCTGCAAGTGACCGTGAGATATTCGCCCTTACTATTAGGAGTAATGAATCCTTTATTGACCCTCTCAACTACTTTTGTTTACCTTATAATGTATCCAATATCCATCCCATAGGTGGCCCTTGATCGAGCTCTGGAGATTGGAATCAAAGTACAAAGCTCAGCAAATAAAGTACCTTGGAGATCTCAAGTCTAAGGATACTTGCACGTTTGCTATATTGAGATTATATCACTGGCACTAAATAGTTATCCATATGATTATCTCAAAGTTAGGTCATCGTATGAACTTATTCCATTAACAAGCATCCATGTGTTAACTTTGAATATCTTAATATTCACGAATATAAGAACCCCTTCCTGATTAAATCAGGAAGTCTAACACATGCTAGTCTTAACGCATTAATGATCTCCTATCTCATTAATACCATGACTAGGGACTATTTAAGTACTAACACCATCTAGTGTAGTAGGAATCTCATACACAGTGTTGTACCAGAGACTTTATCTTACAGTTATATTACTTAAAGTAAACGAAAGAAACTATAAGATAAATAATGGATTTTTATTAAAATAAAATGTGTCATATACAATGTACAAGTGATTGCCTCTAGGGTACAACGCTAACAAACTCTCACTTGCACTAGAGCCAATCATTCATGTATCTAATACCAAATGACTCAACATGACAATTATATTTCTTTTGGGATAGTACTTTCGTAAGCGGGTTAGCTATGTTCTCATCCGTAAGAACTCTCTCTATCTTTATTTCCTTAGCTGCTTCAAAAGTGACTATGTAGTTAGTTTCTGTCGTAGAGTTGGCAATAGTCTCTTGTTTAGATTCCAGCTTATTGCCCATCCGCATAACGTAAACACGGAGCCGGATTGTGATTTGAAATCATCTTTGTCAGATTGAAAACTGGCATTAGTATACCCGTTTATTTTCAAATCACCTTCTCCATATACCAAGAACAGATTCTTAATCCTTCATAAGTACTTCAGAATGTTCTTTACAACTGCCCAATGACCCTCACCAGGGTAAGATTGGTATCTGCTCGTCAAACTGAGAGTACAAGATATATCGGGCCTAGTACATATCATAATGTACATAATAGATCCAACTGCCGAGGCATATAGAATCTTACTCATGCTATCCCTTTCAATTTGTGTCTTGGGAGACATCGACTTTGAAAGGCTTACGCCATATGACATGGGTAAGAATCCCTTTTTGGATTGATCCATACTAAACCTCTTTAGCACTTTATCTATGTATGTAGACTACGAAAGACTTAGCAACCTTTTCGATCTATCTTTATAGATCCTTATTCCGAGAATATAGGTTGTTTCTTCAAGGTCTTTCATGAAGAATTGTTTGGACAACCAAACTTTAACCGTATGCAAGATAGGTATATCGTTTCCCATTAGCAATATGCCATCTATATAAAGTAATAAGAAAATGATTGTACTCCCACTAACCTTCTTGGATACACAAGGCTCATCCACGTTTTGAATGAAACCAAACTCTTTGATTGTTTTATCAAAATAGATATTCCAACTCCTAGAAGCTTGCTTAAGTCCATAAATGGACATTTGCAGCTTGCACACCTTTGTGCTATCATTGGAAGTGAAACCCTCAGGTTGTGTCATATACACTTCATCAGTCAGATTTTCGTTTAGGAAAACTATTTTCACATCCATTTGCCAAATCTCATAATTATAACGAGTAGCAATGGCTAGAAGTATCCTGATGGATTTCAACATGGCTACTGGCGAGAAGGTTTTATCATAGTCAATACCATATTGTTGACGATAACCATTTGCTACTAGTCGTGCTTTATAGATAACTAAGTTACTATCCATGTCCGTTTTCTTCTTGAAAACCCACTTGCACCCAATATGTTTAATTCCTTTGGGTGGATCAACCAAAGCCCATACTTGGTTGTTGTACATGGAATCCATTTCTGACTTCATGGCCTCAAGCCATTTGCCAGATTCTGAACTGTTCAGAACATTCTTATAGTTAGTAGGCTTATCTTCATCTATGAGTAATATGTCATTGTGGCCACTTATGAGAAATCCATATCTCTTAGGTGCTACACGTATCCTACTAGATTTACGAGGTTCTTGTGTATTAGAAGGTTCATCTATTCTCTCAATAGATGTGGGGTTAGGCGGTTGATCCTTGTTTGTTTGATCTTCATGAACTTCACTAAGTTCAATCTTACTCCTACTGTCCCCTTTGAGCAGTGCTCCTTCTCTAAGAAGACGGTATGCTTCGAAACAAATAATTTATTTTCAGAGGGTGGGTAAAAGTAATATCCTAAAGATTCTTTCGGATATCCAACAAATAAATATTTGTCAGACTTACTATCAAGTTTGTCTGACTGTGGCCTTTTGACAAAGGCAGGACAACCCCATACTCGCAAGTGAGATAACTTTGGTCTCTTACCAAAGAACATCTCAAATGGGGTAGTATCAACCGATTTTGTCAGAACTCTGTTTAGTATATAAACAGAGGTCTTTAGTGCATATCCCTAAAACGATTTTGGTAGGTCTGCAGAAGCCATCATGGTCCGTACCATGTCTAGAAGGGTTTGATTCATTCTCTTAGATACACCGTTATGTTGAGGTGTATGTGGTGGAGTCCATTGAGATAATATCTCATTATCTCTCAGATAACTCAGAAACTCTTGGCTCAAGTATTCTCCTCCTCGATCATATCTTAGGGTCTTTATACTTTTGCCAAGTTGTTTCTCTATTTTATTCTTAAAGTCTTTGAACCTTTCAAATGCCTTAAATTTGTATTTCATTAAATACAAATACCCGTATCGTGAGAAATCATCGATAAAGGTTATGAAATAGTTATAACCTCCTCTTACTTGTATTGACATTGGGCCACACACATAAGAATGTATGAGTTCTAATAACTCCTTGGCCCGTTCTCCTTTTCCTAGAAAAGGAGTCTTAGTCATTTTGCCTAGTAAACAAGACTCGCATATGCCATATGATTCATGATCAAATAACCCTAAGTCACCAAACTTGTGTAACTTGGTAACACAATTTGCGTTTACATGGCCCAAACGACAATGCCATAAGTAAGAGGTGTTAGAGTTATCTATTTTAGGTTTCTTATTTTTATATTGAGAATTGGATTATTCAAGTCTAGAACATATAAACCATTAACCGGAGTTGCTGAACCATAATGAATATCATTCAATGAAAAAGAACAACATTTATTCTTAAATATAAAATGAAATCCATATAAGTCTAAACACGCAATTGAGATAATGTTCTTCATTAAAACTGGTACAAAATAACAATTTTGTAGTTCTAGAATTAATCCCGAAGGTAGGTTCAACTCGTATGTCCCCACAGCAAGTGCAGTAACCTTTGCCCCATTTGCATGTACGTAGGTTCACATCGTCTTTCTCTAGCCTTCCACTGCTCTTTAGTTCCTGTAAGTTATTGCACAAATGAGATCCACATCCGGCATCTAATACCCATATCTCATTTCTAAAGGCAGTATTTATCTCAATCATAAACATACCTGGAGAAGAAGTAGAAGTGCTTGTAAGCTTCTCCTTCTGCTTCTTGTCCTTAATAGTCTCCAAGTAGGCTTTGCAATTGCGCCTCCGGTGGCCCATTTTCTCATAATGATGGCATGGGCCCTTGGTAGCTACGTCCTTCTTGTTCACACCACATTTGGTCTTCATGGGAGCCTTCTTCTTCTTCTTTTAAACTTTCTTCTTAGAAGATGAAGATTCTACCATTAAAACCGCATTAGAATCCTTTTTCATGGAGGACTCCGCAGTTTTGAGAAGATTGATCAACTCAGGAATGGTGGATTCAATCTTGTTCATCTGATAGTTAATCACAAATTATGAGAAACTATTAGGTAAAGATTGTAGAATTAAGTCAACACTTAAGTCATGATCCATTGCAAACCCGAGAGATCCAAGCTTCTCTATTAAGCCCAGCATTTTCAGCCCATGAGTGACCACAGAAGAACCTTCTGCCATTTTGCAACAAAATAGTTGCTTCAAGATCTTATATCTCTCAGTTCTGGCTTGGGCATCAAACAGCTCTCGAAGATGTAGTATAATCGATTGAGCATCCATATACTCATGCTGTTTTTGCAACTCGGGAGTCATAGATGCCAGCATAATACATGATGCTGTATCACTATCCTCCTTATGCCTCTTGTGGACAGCATGCTCATCAGCATAAGCATCTTGGGCTGGTGGTGGTGGAATATGAGCATCTAGCACGTAGAACAACTTTTCTAATTTGAGAATGATTCTCAAATTTCTATACCAATCGAGATAGTTTGATTTGGTTAACTTGTTGGTTTCTAAGATGCTATATAAGTTTAGGTTTGTTGACATGATGCGAGTGACCTAAATGTAAAGATAGAGAACATTAGCTACTTGTATATGCACATGATATGCAAATAATTAGAACTTTAATTAAACGCATTTTTACTCCACTATTTTACTTAAACCAATAGCCCCCACTATTGATTCGGAAAAGCCCGTTGGAAGCTTTCCTAGTGGACCAGTATCCAAATTTCTCAAGAATAACCTTGAGTTTGCTTAACAAGCCACCTTTGAGTTCATTGGTAGGTATCCAATACCAATTACATCGTATGTAACTATCGGATCATTGGGTGATTAACAGCTTTTAATCTTAAAGCTTTTTGAGCTACCCCAACTTTTCTTCTAAATTTTTTATGCTTGAGTTTGGCCAACAGGGATATAGAATTTAGTTAAATCCGACCCATTAATTAGGAATTTTATTCCAAATGAATTTAATTTCATAGCTTGAACATGCCTGATGTCAAGTAGGCTTGGGTTTGCCCAACAACTTGGTCTCGAAAAAGGACTCTCGTTCTTACTATATTAACGAAAGGAATTAGGTTTAATATTAATTGAGGGATTTGTTCCTTTTAGTGATTTCATTGAATGACATGTATAAAAATCAATAAATAACATAATTGATGATCATGGTAATAAAGCGATTACATGGTATGGTTATGGACTTTTCCTAAATTAACTTCTTTGAGCCATAAAAGAAATTAATATAGTTAACCCTATGTGTTCATGCATGATTCAAGTAGAAAGTCTTACCTTCTTGCCTTGTTTTGGTTGCCATATCCAAAATAAAATAATTCTACTCCTATCTAACCTATGTAGACTAATTACATAATTTTCTAAACAGAGAAAATCTCGAGTTACATTCGAGGGGAGTTAGATGAGAAGAAAATTATACAAGAATTCTAGAGAAGGCAAGACACGCAGGCCCTAATTCATAAAAACCAAAACTGTAAAATGCATGAATAGATATAATTGGTTTTAGTCCATAACCATCCACCATGCCATTGACTATGCTTAAACAAAATAAACATATTCTTTTATTATTCCAAAATCATTATTTTGGAAAAATAAAACAAAATCTAAAATCAATATTTTAGAAAAATACATTAATTTTAAAATTTTAAAATCACTATTTTGAAAAATAAAATTGTTTGTCTTAAAACTAATTTTGAGAAAATACTTTTGGGTCCCGTCTCGCAACGATAATGGCGGTCCTGCTGGCCGTTTAACGGGCGGGGTCAAGGGGGCAGTGCCCCCGTGGAAAAATTTTTATTTTGCCGCCTCTTATCAAATAAGATTTTTCTCATTTCAAAATTCTATTCCAATTTTTTTTTTTTTTAAACAGTTGGATTGTGCAAAATAGAGCATAACTGGTGCCGGTTTGGAAGCTAGAGCCGGCACCTGCTCTGTTCTGGTTTCCAAAAATTTTCTCTTCAAAAAATGATTTCTGGACATCACGAACAGAATAGAACTGGCGCTGGTTTGGAGGCCAGAGCTAGCGCCGACTGTAATCGAGAAGTGGCGGCGATTTTCAGAAAAATTTTCCAGAAATAATTTCTGGTGCTCTAATCTTCTATAGAATTTTAGTAAGAACAATTCTCAACAGAATTTTCTGTTTTGAAACTCAAAGCAACAACCAATTTGTTAGTTTAGACAAAACAAAACAAAAAATCAAATTCACAAGATGAAGCGGAAGGCAACTACCATGTTTAAGAAAACGTTTTTTTGTAGAAAATTTTCAGCACATAAAGAAAGCACCTTTCAAAATATGCTATAACATTTACACAATTATATTGTGCTACGGACCCAACACACAAAGCTCGAAACGATTTCAACTCGAGTGAAAATGATTTTCACAGTGAATAAAGACAAACAAGAATACATGAAAATAGTTTTTCATGCCAAAAGAATGTCTATAGACCACACATAGCATGTCTCTGAAACCACTGTTGGATATCTCAGGCTCGTATCCTATAGGCGCAGCAAAAAATAAACGAGATACCATCTCAGGACCCGCCTATATGTAAAAAACAATACATAAAGATAATAAAGGTAACATCTTTTTACCTTTGTTTAATCGTCCAAAGAATAAAATTTCTTCTTCAAGTCGAGGTGCGATCCAGTAATCCTCTTGTGCGAACTCCATGTGGGTTGAACGTCTAACCACTATAATCATAGTGTGTGATTATCTCTAACAGTAATCCACACAGAGGAATACTTAAGTACCAAAATTTCCTGTGCTAGCAGAAAAAGATGCGGTTAGGGCTGTTTTCATTTTCAGCAAGACGAGAGAAAGAGAGAGAGAAGAAGACGTTTGTTTGTGGCTCCTATTTTCGTGTGAATCACCCTTTAATAGGGTTTTGAGCATATCCAATATATGTTCCAAAATCCACTGAAAATCTGAAATTCTAAAACAATTAGAATTTTCTAATTGTAATTGGAAACATCAAGTTTTCACAATTACAACTTGGACCACAAATTATAACTAATTATGATCTATTCACAACAACTTCTCTTTCTCGCAATTAACCCCTCTATGTTATCAAATAACATCTTGAGTATATAATCCTCTACTGTGTGTGGCCTATTAGGTTTCCCAATCAATTGGTGGCGAACATGAATTAATCCAAACGTCTTTGAGATTAATAATCCATAATTAATTAGAATTAATCCTATTAATTCTAATCAGGATTGGTTTATTAATTCATCAATTAATAAACACATATTCCCAGATCATGAGCGGTATCTAGCAACACATCATGACCATCTAAGAGTCTAGGAAGTCAAGTGGCTTGACATGAACCCTTCAATAACAAACTTCAATGCAAATAACTCATTTCACCATACAATATCTCATTTGGTTTGGTGTACAGAATTAGTGCCAACTCCCTCCAGAATTAATTCTGACTCGAATACAATAGTACTTGTACCAAGAACCCACTACTCTAGATATGTATCAATTGAAACTATTTCCAATACACAATCGCCTTGGCCAAGGACTTTTCGAGTAGTAATTCCTACAAGTGGCCGTGAGATATTCGCCCTTACTATTAGGAGTGGTGAATCCTTTATTGACCATCTCAACTACTTTCGTTTACTTTACAATGTTTCCAATATCCATCCTATATGCGGCCCTCGATCGAGCTCTGGAGATTGGAATCAAAGTACAAAGCTCAGCAAACAAAGTACCTTGGAGATCTCAAGTCTAAGGATACTTGCACGTTTGCTATATTGAGATTGTATCACTGGCACTAAATAGTTATCCATATGATTATCTCAAAGTTAGGTCATCGTATGAACTTATTCCATTAACAAGCATCCATGTGTTAACTTTGAATATCTTAATATTCACGAATATAAGAACCCCTGCCTGATTAAATCAGTCTAACACATGCTAGTCTTAACGCATTAATGATCTCCTATCTCATTAATACTATGACTAGGGACTATTTAAGTACTAACACCATCCAGTGTAGTAGGAATCTCATATCATGATTGCCATTATGATTTCCTTAACACAGTGTTGAACTAGGGACTTTATCGAACAATTATATTACTTAAAGTAAACAAAAGAAACTGTAAGATAAATAATGCATTTTTATTAAAATAAAATGTGTTATATATAATGTACAAGCGATTGCCTCTAGGGCACAACACTAACAACAAGAAGGCAAAGGATTGAATGGATAAAAAACAGTATAGATCAAATACAAAATTCTTTAAGGTATGGTTGAAGATAGGAGCATACTATTAGATAACACCCCCAACAAAAAAAGGTTCATAACATTGATGCCCATTAATACTAGAAAACCGGTATATGATCATGCTTACTAATTGACTGTTTATCACATAATCATATTCCCAAATTCTAGCTCAACTTGAGACATCCAATTTTCCTTGGTCTTTAGATAACATGAACCTTCACCTAGCAGCTACCACTTTAGTAAGAAACAGGACCCAAGAGTCAGAAAGATGAATCACAATTGCTAAGGGTATCTAAACATATAAACAGTTGTAAAGTTGAATTGAGAAATGAAACTAATAGAGGTAAGGTCAACATGTATCCCAATGTTAAAACTATGATCAACCTATAACCCAGTAACTAATTAACATCTTCCCATCTTGTCGTGTAGCCACGCATATAGGATCATCCTACACCAAGCAGATGCAGATGTTAAATTATAGAGGCTGAGAAGAGAAAAGAGTGGCCAGTTCTATTAAAACCAAGCATTTTCAATAAGTGACTGACAAAAAAGGATAGAACTAAAATGATGGAAATTAGTGAACATTGTGACAAAATAACTCTAAAAAACAAGCTTGCCAATGATTACGTGTGTGCAATCAGGACCATACCGACCAACATCAATCCTACAGCTATCCACAAGCTTCGAACTTATCTAACAAAAAAATCCCAAAAGAAGTAGTAAATAAGCAAGTTTCGATAAAGGGTAAGAAAAATGAAAAATCTTTCCTTAGTAGAAACTTTGTGATGTATGAAACTTCATTTGATAAATTAATAAACATAAGGGAAGAAAGGAAGATGATGGTGAAAGCTTTTTCTTGTGTAATCAAATCGAATATGAGGAGGACAAAATGTACTCCAAGGAAGGCTTTGGAGGGCTCGACATACAACATCTCCTGCTTACTTTCAAGTATTGGACTTTGAAATTCTCTTCCAATTTCCGACTTTAGTTTGCCTAACACTGGCAGCTGCAAGAACAGAGAACTAAATAATGTCAGAATCAAGGAATTGAACTGAAATTAGAAAGAGTAGTCAGAATGGAACTATAACACCCCTACCATAAATCATATTAGAAGTGTGTAATAGGTTTGGGGGTCATCCCGTCCAATTTCCCAAACAAGGGCTCTTTATAACAAACAGAAGTACATATACTAATATAATAAGGTCACACCACTGTCATATACAACTCCAAAAGTAACACTACAAAACAATAGCCTTCCGCGATAAAAAAAATTCCTTGCTAAAGGTTAAAATTTCTTAGCTAAAGCCCTTTAACTAGGAAATTTGCACCCTTGCGCCTTCCTCACTGAATCGCTATTGCCAAAGCTATTTGGCGACAAAATTTTCAATTTCCTCTCCAAAGATTGTTCGTTAGCGAGGAAAATTTTTCCTCGCTGAAGGCTTTACTTTTAGCTAGGAAGAATTTCCTCGCTAAAGTTAAAAATATTTTGTCACGAAAAGTTGTAGTTTTGTCGTCAATGATGATTTTAGCAACAAAAAATGTTTCATCGCTAAAATTTTGTTGCAAAAAAAATATATTTTTTGAGAAATTAAATATAATTTTGAGAAAAACTTATTTATTTTTCGGGACAAAAAAAAATTCCTCGCCAGTGCAAAATTTTTTTGTCGCCAAAAAGGTCAATGGTGACAAAAAAATTTGCCATTAGCTACAAAATATATTTGTTGCTGAAGATATTAATATTTTTGTAAAATAAAAATTACTTAATCTTTTCGGACCGCAGCACCCTTCATGGATTGAGCACACTTGATTGCACCACCCTAAACTGCGTGGACAATAGTTCTCTCCATGGACCACTCACACCTGATCATGACACCTTCGTGGACCACAGTCCACTCCAAAGACCACTTACACCTAATCATGACCCCTTAAACTGAAGACCTCCTGTATGGAAAGTTAAGCCTCAGCCGTTGGGCCAAGTGCAACTGCTTGGCTATATTCTTTTTTTTTTAATTTAAACTATTCCCAATATTCTCTTTGTAATTTATTTTGCAATATTATTATAAAAATATAATAATAATATAAAATTTACTACAAAAATATATTGTTCAATATATATAACAGACATATATATAAATGCAAAACATTTATATAAACATATACAAATATAAATAAATATATTTATATATACACCCACACACACACACACACATCTATACACATATACTTATACATATATTCATATATTTATACAACACATATATATACATATATTCCTATACATATATGTATATACTACTCTCTCTCTCTCTCTCTATATATATATATATATGTACACATATACATATATGTACAACACATATATATATTCATATACATAAATTCATATATACATATATCTATACACATATACAACACATATACTAATATTTATACAACATATACACACACACACACACACATATTCCTATACATATATGAATACACTTAATATATATATATATATATATATATATATATATATATTCAACACACACACACACACATAAACATAAATAACATAACATATATATACAAATATACACACACAGATTTATATACAACACACACACACACACACACACACACTCACACATGCGTATATATGTACATATATGTATATATTCAAATATATACATATATGTACATATATACGTGTGTGTGAGTGTGTGTGTATATATATAAAATAAACACATATATACTATTTTTTTTAAATTTAAGGATCAATTTTGTAAATTTTTAAGGTTATATTATAAATACTCAAAAATTTAGGGATCAATTTATAAAAATTTTAGGGATCATATTATAAATATTTAAAAATTTATATACTATTACACACACACACACACACACATATTAATATACATATATATACATAATTAATATACTATTTTAATATATATATATATATATATGAAATATACGATATAAATATAAATACATACATATATATTAAT